>CAUYRH010057099.1:0-28572 GCA_963574655.1 Perodicticus potto
ATATAAATGTCTTCATATAGCGATTAAAAGGCCATGAAGGCTATGTTAAATAGTTCAATGAAAATATTTCAGATTGTATATAAAGTCAGCACATTGTGCCCCATGATTGCACCAATGTACACAATTATGATTTAATAAAAATTTTAAAAAAAGAAAATTTTAGATAGCTAAACAATTGTGTCTATTTATCCATTGAGTTTTATTAGCAAATGAGTTAAAATTCTAAGATTTTTTAAAAAAACTGTAGTATAGCAAGAGAAAAATAATAGCATAGCACTTTCTACCTTTCAAGGACACGTCAGTATGTGAAATAAAAAAACTTAAAAATTGAAATGAGGTCATATTCTTGTATTCACGTAGTAGCACTTGAACCATAATAAAATTCTCTAACTTTAAAAACAAAAACAAACACCAATAAAACATTAATAAAACCTGAAATCTAACCTCTCTGTAAGTCTTGGAATATCATGATAATATTTTTTTTTTCTATGTGGTTTGTGGATAAACCCCTCTATTGGCTATGAAATTGTTACGTAATTTTAACTACATTTTAAATAACTTAAAGTAATTATTTAATAAAGATACATGTGTAGGTAGCACATAAATCTATAAACTCAATATTCAAGGCTTGGCACCTGTAGCTCTGTGGTTAGGGTGCCAGGCACAGACCCTGGGGCTGGTGAGTTCAAACCTAACCCAGGCCTGCTAAACAACAATGACAACTACAACCAAAAAATAGCCGGGTGTTGTGGCAGATGCCTGTAGTCCCAGCTACTTGGGAGGCTGAGGCAAGAGAATCACTTAATCCCAAGAGTTTGAGGTTGCTACAAGCTGTGACGTTATGGCACTCTACTGAGGGCAACATAGTGAGACTCTGTCTCAAAAACAAAACAAAAGAAAAACTCAGTATTCAAACTGATGACATTCTAATTCATATCTCATTATTAAAGTTACACATCATGATTAGTTGTGTGTAGATTGTTGGATAGGAGCAAGATCAACAGCAGTAACAGATGAACAGTTTGGCTAATACTTGGATGTGCACAGTTGGGGAAAACAGCTATTTTGTGATTCTGCAAACTGATGCCTCATCTTCATTTCCTTCACCCAAAAACATCTGCTTCTCTCTCTCCACAGCACTTTCCCAAGAAAGGGTCAGAGCCAGTTTCACCTCCCGAGGTCTATACCTTCATTGTTAGGAAAATTGAATGTGATATCGCTGTGTACATAGGGCCTTGTCTAAGCAGCTTACATGGTTAATTTACATAAGTAGTTCATCAAACAATCAACATTAATAGTATGCAATCACAAAGCAATTTTCTTTAGTTCCCATTGGTCCCCTAGAATGTATTCAGTGGTAGATTCTTCCTTGGCCTCTGCTTCTCAGGCAGAAATATCAATATGGGCAGCAGCCATCTGGCTTGAGTTCGCCTCCTCAGCCCTTGTCTAGCCGAAGGCTGCCCAGACTTCTCTGTGACTTTGCTTCCCAGCTGTCCAGCAGCCAGAAGGCACAGCAGGTGGCCTCCAAGGCCCTCTCCCACATGGCTAGTGTCCATTTCATTCATTGGTTCCCACCCCCCACTGGTTGTTGACGATTTTGAATATTTGGGTTATAGATATTTTCTAAAGTTACTTTAAATTTTAAACCATAGTCTCACTTTGATACCTATCATTCCTACTTCATAATAATAGTTGAAGCTTAGAATTTCATCAGAGTAAGAGCAATTCATTATCCCTCCAGATAAAGCGTCTAGGAGGAACTTTTTTTGTCTGCATGGGAAAGGGGTTACGAACCCCTCCAGACAAGTTTGTGTTCAGTTGAGGATTGAGGGGTAGATACAACAGAGAGATGGGAAGGGCCAGAAAGTTCTAAAACAGCTGGCACTGTTGCAAGCTGTCCTCCCAACCCAGCACTCGCCGACTCCCCGTGCCATGACCATCATCTCTGAGGAACTCTCACCTACGATTCCTGGCTTAGGGGACGAGATCTCCAGCTGCCACCTGCTTCTCATATAGCTCCTCTTCTCTCTGCTGCCATCTGCCTGCAAGATGCCCCTCGTATCTTTTGCCCTTTTTATATTTTCCAGTTCTGCATCAGGATCTGAGGTCCCTGTGGCCCCTCAAATGGTCTCCACAGGCTGGAGGACAGGTAGAGGCACCCCCAGAAGGACTATGAGCATAGCAAATCTTAAGCCACCCTTAAAACTGCTTCCCATGACAAACAACACCCCCACCCACATGTCCTGGGCCAAAGACTGTCCTGTGATTACTCTTCACTCTGCTGTCCTCAAGATCCCAGTCCTCCCGTGGACCTGGGAGAACAGGAATCCTGTTGGCGTCATTCATGACGACCATGGATCACACAAGTGGTTTCGATGAAAATCTGCATCTAAGTTTGCACGTCATTTTAGCATCTGATACGTGCTGTCTGTGTCTGCACCCAACTTCCTCTTAAGTACTGTTCCATTTACATTTAATTGTTGAGAATGACTGTATCTCAAACTTACAATTTATTTTTGAAAACTGGTTTATTTGTTACTTATAGAATTTACAATCTAACGAAAACTCCACACGTGTCATAACACGTACTCTGATTTCCAGCAGTCCCACTAGCTCTGAGTTGTGATTCTTTTGTCAAAATTCCCTCCCTCCGAAGGCTCCTGTAAATAGGCCTTTATTAGTGTTATTTTTTTCTGTTTGTTCACCTGGTAAGAGTCTTATTTTGAGGTGTCGTCAAGGCAGAATCTCAGGAATGGGTGATAAATCTGGTTCCCCAGGGTCCACGGCCGCATCTGGGAGAAGCTGTTTTGCGTTGCAGTTGTCCAATATTCTCATAACCTCAGAGAAAGGAGAGATTCAACTGCCACTTGGTTCCTGGTGTGGGTTGAACTGTGTCTTCTAAAGGGATGTGCTGAAGTCCTAACCTCCGATGTGTGTGTGATCTTATTTGGAAGTGGAGGCTTTGCAGGTGGTAATCAGGTTAGGATTGGGTCCTGCTAGCTTAGGGGGGCCTACTCCAATGTGACTGGGGTCCGTATAAGAAAAAGAGAATCTGGGTCCCCAGACACACAGAGGGGGATGCCAGCTGGTGACAGGAGATAAAGATTAAAATGACACACGTGTGAGTAGAAGCCAAAGAATGTTCAAGATTGCCAGCAGTCCCTGGCAACCAGAAGAGAGAACAGAGCCCCTAGAACGAACAGGGTAACACGGTCCTGCCAAACATCCTGATTGCCAGGTTGGCCCTCAGCATTTTGAGATAATATATTTTTGTTGCTCTAAGCCACCTGACTGGCGATGCTTTGGGAAATGGAGACAGTTTGCTCTTGGCCACTGGGGCTGAGTAGACCTTCTCTGCACAGCCACGGTCCCCAGACCAGCAGGTCCCAGTCCATGACCTGTTGCTGCCACCCAGCCCCCCTGATCAATGACACAGAGGCAGCACCGCAGACGAAATGATCAATTTGAAAGGGAATGGCTGAAGCTCACTCAGGCATTACAGCAAATTTATTTGTTCCAACAAGGCTTATATAGGCACATAACTTAATCAACAAGAACATGACTTAATCTTATGACTTAATCAATAAACATATGACTTAAACCTGGCCCCAGGTCTTTTACTGCCTGGTATTTCCAGGTTTATGGATAAATCAGACTAACTGATAACCACTTATTATGTAAAACTATCCTTATCAGCTAAGACTTAACTGGCTTAACTGATAACTACTTTACCAAAGTTATTCTATGCTAAGTAATAATCCTTTTTTTAAAATATAATTTTATTACATCATAAATGTGTACATTAGTGCAATCATAGGGCACAATGTGCTGACTTCCTATACAATCTGAAATATTTTCATCGAACTGTTAAACATAGCCTTCATGGCATTAAGTAGTAATCCTTTAACTGACCATTTGGAGGCAGCTAATCGTCTTAAGGGAGTAGCCTGGAAAATCCCACCAGGATTTTTCCTTTCTAACTCACAAAAGACTTTAAACTTGCCTTCACAAAATGGGAGACTGAATGACCTTACAAGGGCGCAGATGACTGTGCCCCTACACCTTTCTTAGCTTCTGATGGCCACTGACATTCTTTGGCTGGTGGCTGCATCCTCTGCCACCTTCACCTGGTCTCCTTCCCTAGGGGTGTCTGTCTCAGTTCTCCCTCTTTTCACTTTTAAGGACACCCATCATTTGGATTTAGGCCCCACTCCAAATCCAGGATGATCTCATTGTGATCATTAACTGCATTTGCAAAGACACTATTTTCAAATAAGCTCATATTAACAGGTAGCTTGGGGGTATCTTTTTGGGAGTTACTTTGCAGACCACTGCACATATTTTTGTAATTTAAGATGTAGTTTATTTTGTTTAAGTCAGCACATCATTATTTGTCCTCTGGAAAAGCAAATTACTTAAAATAAGTCTATAAATAAATAAAATTATTTGGCATTTCGAAAAATCAAGTAAGACCAAGTTTTAATTGTATTTTTTTTTTAGATCATGTGTAAGTAATGGATAACTTGGTAATTAAAATCAGATATTTAGCCATCTACAATTGTATGTTTCTCTTGCTGGCATTAAATCGTCTAGAAAACACAATTAGTAAAACGTCTTTTGAAGAAATACATTTTACTCAATACATTCCCCATGGATTGGCACAAAATAGAATCCTGATTAATTTGAAGTCATGTCAAACTTTAATTCTAGCTGTTTCAAAGTCTTGTTGCCCTTGAATTAGAGCTGTAGGAGTTTATAAATAAGCAGGGAACTGACAAAGGTTTGAGATACATTGTGGAAGGGAGAGAAATGATGTTTAGTACGCATCTGCTTGATTAAAAGCACTCTTGGCAATGAGACCTTGTTCATTATCAGAGCAACCCAGAGGGATGGATTGGCCCTTACCCCGCTGAGTGTGGAAGAGACTGAGAAGAGGAACTGTACATAAATGGCCCAGCACACAGTAGGGAGCCCCAGGGCCAGGACTTGCACCCCTGGTGTATCCCATCCCACCCACATGTCAGAGGACCCTTCTCAGGAGCCAGGATCACGAGGTGGGAGGACCAGCTTCCTGTTCCCAACTCTGAGCTGTGACAGCAGGCACCAGATGACCTGGGTTTGAATCCTGACTTTGGTGCTTGCTAGCTGTATGACTTTGGGCCACTTACTTGTGTCTTTGTGCCTTGATTTCCCCATATGTAAAGTGGGGATAATAGTAGCACTGGCCTCATAGTGTTATGTGAGAATTAAGTAATACAATTTATATATCAAGCATCTGCAACGGTGCCTGGCACTTGGTAAGGCCTGTTGAGGACACTTGTTCCCACTCACATATAAACACACGTAGCTTAATTTATGAAGAAAATTCAGGAGTCAACCCTTTCACTTTTCCAGCCAAACCTACACTCATAATGAGTTTACTAAAGTTGGTGAAACACCCTAGGAGAACCAAGTACCAGTTGTGCCCCAAATTTACTGTTTTTCACACAAGAGAAAGATCTTTGAAATGTGCATTAAGGACAAAATACTGTAATATATTTTAATAACTTTTTTGTAGATTTGTAGTTCTAAACTTGCCTCATTCTTTGCCCTTGGAAAACAACTTATTTCAACTGAAAACTTTGCTTAGATAGAAACCATTATTTTCATCAGCATTTTAAAAACAAAAATGAGGTATAACATTTTATGCGAGAAAAGATAATTAATTATTAGACTTGATTGTTTTATAATCTATTTCCAGATAGATATTTACTTATTTTGTATGGCAGAGTCATGCATGTTAAATAAACCTTGAATAAATCTTGTTCCAGGGAAATTTTTAATGTGTGCTTTTTTGTTTTGGTATGGATTTTGTAATTAACTTTTGAGAGTTTTTTTATTTGTTTTGATTGTTTTCTAATTACTCTTCCTAAATGTTTCGAATGTGACATTGAACATGTTTTTTTTTTTTCCTACCTCAGGTTTGTCTAACGTTTTTACCAATGAAGGTTGCTTACCACACTATGTTCTCATAAAGTGGGGATTGGATAAGATGGTAGTTTCACATGAAAAAGTTGTTAGTTATTGCTAAAATAATCGTACATTCAAAAAATATTTAATAAGGGCCCAAAGCAGTCGTACAAATCTTCATACAGCATAAACCCAAATCCATAGGCTTTAAGGAACAAGGCTTTGGTTAATATATGTCATTAAAATTAAGTAAGATTTTCATAAAGACGTGAAATAGTACTTATAGGACAGATACAGTCATCAAACACATATATCTACCTTGATCAGACAAATAACCATCTGACAGCCAAGATCTACCCAGGCTCAGCCCTTAGTCCGTCTGAGAATGAGGGATGAATTTTGATGTAGATTGTTGTTTAAGGTTTCCAGCGAGGCGTGTTCAAAAGAGAAGTATTTATGAGAGGAGAGGAGAGAATGAGCAAAAGCAGTCAAGGTGAAACATGGTAAAAATTAAAAGCAGGAAGCATAAATATTCCTCAGGAAATCTGTGGATGCGTTCAAGTTGTGTTTTCCCAATTTTGAAATCTTAATACCACAATAAGCAAACTATCTTTTTAGAGAAACTTAACTGTGTATCAGGATAGAGCTTTTTTTTACCCCCTAGGAGAAAATATATGAAGGGAATCAAAACAGGCTGCCTTGTGTCAACCTGAAAACAAATTAGAATTTCTTAAGTGTAATAAACATGAGATTGCCCAGTAATATCACTTAGCTGAGCTTATAAGTAGCAGTTGTTCAAAATGCAGTTGCTGTTGCAAGGAAGACAGGCACTACTCATTTTACTGAGATATTTATTCATCTCAGAGTCTCCAGCTGCAGAGCGGTGCACTGTCCCATGACATGGAGGGAATTAGGTGAAAAGCAATTTCATGAACAAAAAGCTCAATTTTCCTTTGAGCTTATGGCTCTTAATAAAACGAATGCAAAGTTATTTTTAACAAAGGCATCTGAGTCTCCTTGGCTCCTCTTTGGAAGAGCTGTTTCTCCTATAGCCAAGGGGACAATTTTGTGCCTAGAGCACAGGAGGTGTGGCTCGCACCTTAACCATTTACACACCTGTGTGTCCACTTGCATCAGGTGTGGTTAAGGTCACAGCCAGAGCACGCTCTGGTTTGACAGGTGCATATACTTAATTACAACAGTTTTCAAATGACGAGATATACGTGGGTCAGCAAACTTTCTGTGAAGGGTCAGAGAGCAAGTATTTTAAGCTTTGTGAGCTCAGAAGCAAAGTGAGAATATTATGTAAGTATTTATATAACTGGAGAGAAAATGAATTTCCACAACTTTTATAATTGATGAAATTTAAAAACAGTTAATAATGTTAGTGATGATAACGTCTTATAATACATTCTACCAATAAGAATGGGATTATTTTGGTGGGAAGTAGATAGCATTTTGCCTAACTGGGCTTCAAAGTTTGTGCTAAACTGACCGTAAGTATTCATTCAAAAGCCATTTTTAGTTCCCAGGCCATACAAAACCATGAAGTGGTCCAGATTTGGCCTCAGGGCCAGATTTTGACCTCCTTGCTAATGTATCATTAATTTTATGTACTCCTGGATATAATTCTAGTATTCTTTTCTGAATTATAAAATAGATACTGTGCTCTAATGCATTTTAGTAAGGTAGCCCTTTGAGTCTAAGTGTTGCCAATGAACTTTGCTGATATTTTCATGAGATAGCCGTCCTACGTACAGTTCAGGAATCTACAACCTGATGGCATTAGTATGATTTTTCCCCCCTCTGGGGACCACCCACAAATGAGTAGTAACACCAATTCAGACGACTTTGACCAGCATTTAAAAAATTAAATAGAATGAAATAGATCGTAAACCTCACAGTAAGGCAAGTTTGGCTTGATTTCATTTGGTGTTTTTAGGAAAGGATCAGACTTGTGAGTGTGGCATGGGTGGATTTAAGATATGTTTAAATTTATGGTGCATCTCAGTGCAAAATATATGCAAAACGCTGATTTGGAGATATTTTTTCCCCCAAATAATACATTCACAATATATCTCCTAGAATTTGACAGAGGAACAATATTAGTGGACGCCTCTAGCTAGTCAATGCTAGTAAATATGTCATAGGTGATGGATATAGAATAATTTGAGTAAATTTAGAGTAGTGTTTCATAGTAGGTGGAGAGTGATTAGATGTAGAAGTGATGTGACTCCATCATGAAAATCATCTTATATGGCTGTTATTTTCTGAACTGATCCACAGATTTTAGTACAAAAATATAATCTCTTTATTTGGTAGGAATTGGTATTTAAACAGTTATGGACTGTATATTTTTTATAAGAACAATTTAACATACTTGTAAAGAAAGTATTTTTATTATTTATAAATATTTTATAAAATACAGAGAGTACCAACAACTGTATACACATTTTAAGAAAGGAGAACTCTATTAAAAGTGTGCTACTCAAGCCACCTTTGCCTTCTGCAGTTGGGAGAGGTGCTCAAACTTGACTTGTATTCATCTTTTGTTATGGGTATATGTTGAGTATTACAATTTTAATACAGTATTTTTTTCTTTCTTAAATGTGTATACATCTTTTGCACCCTCTGTATTATTATGTTTTACTTTGAATTATGAAAATAAATTATAGGTGAGGATACACAGTTTTTATCTTACTCAGTAAAAGCTGTTTCTTCCTTCTGTAAGTGGGATGAAGCCTATCTCAGAATGAAGTCTCTCTCTCTCTCCCCCTCTCTCTAGCTCCCTTCCCCTCCTCCCTCCATCTCTTTATCTATCTCCCACCGTCCCCGTCCTCTCTCTATCTCTCCCCTCCCCTCTCTCTCTTTCTCTCTCTCTTCTCTTACCCCCCTCTCTGTTTTTCTCTCTCCCCCTTCCTCCCTGTCTCCTGCTGCCCCATTCTCATTCAACCAGCCCTTGGTGATTAGAGCCAAATTTGCAGCTCATGTACGATACTTAAAGGTACAACACAGTCCTTGGCAATGTATCATCTAAGCCCCAAGTTCTCTCTTTATCTGAATATAACACATATTTCATAATGGCAGTGGGGCCCCTGAGAATTGAGATTAGTGTCTAGATGAAAGCAGCATTATAAACCTGTTATTCTTGTCATGTTCACACATCTTTGAAAAGTATACAAATTTACAGAGGAAGGGAAGGAGGAAAATGCTCAGGAAACCAAGCATTTAAATTAAATTAAAATCATCAAAGAAAACTTTTTCTGTCTTGTTTAATTTTAGCCTTTAAAGGTGATTATTACCTAGTTTTCAAACATGTTGTATGCAATATATTATGTGTATTATATAGTTCTTGTTATTAATACATGTATATCTGTGTATAGTCATTTTTAAAAATTGCATATTGTGATCCATTAATGGGCCATACAATCCATTGATAGATTGTGAACAGTGTGTTTAAAATAATGTAATGGACTAGAACAGAATAGAATAGGACAGAACCTGTTAAAATGCATCTGTGTTCATAGGGTAACTTGTTTTTCCCTGAAGTATGCGTACACGTGTGTGTGCCTGGGTGTGTGTGAACTGAGTGGCAGGGTAAATATTTCATATTGAGGCTCATTACTTAAACATTTTGAAAAATTATGCTGAAGTCATAGCAACAGTAATGATTAACATGTTCCTTTCATTCTCTTAGACATTATGTATTTTATTGCCAAGTCCTAAAGCATGCTAATTAGGACGTTACCCCATACAATTTAATTTTAATAAATATTTTTATGTTTGGTTCCACATGGCATTCACACGAAATAACTATTATTTGGTTAGCTCTTTCTGTATGCTGGTTATTGGAGGTTTCTTATCTGTTCTTTTAAGCTTTCTTTCAATAATAAGGCTAAGGATTGGGTTGCAATAATCCAATAATGCCAACCAAAGAAAGCATTAAGAGACAGAGCCTAGAAGTATAATGCTGAACACTGATTTAGGGAGAAAATAGCTTGATCCTTTATAATGCTTCTTTGGAGGGTACCATGTGTTGAAGCAGAGATCTGTGTTTTTTAAGAGCATTGCATAATCTATTGTCTCACTGTTGAATAAAAATCAATCCAGCCAGAAATCTGACACTGCAAAATTAAGGAAATTCACACAGACTAAATATTACAGTGGCTGGATTTTTTTTAGCACATTGTTGTCCTTCAAATGTATACTAAGAAGCTTAGAGAAGACAGCCACCCACCTGCCGAGTCACGTGCCTGTCGAGTCTTGTATTTCACTGATTGTTATTGGCCATCGTCTGTTAATTACATGTAAGTGCATTATTTAATGTGTATGTACATATATGTATAATTAGTAGTTGCATATAGTTGGAATTTCAGAAATAACATAAAGGGAAAATTCCTACCATGCTCACACTTCTTGTTTGTGAGCAAAATAAAAGCAGCTAAAGGGATTCTATTCTAGAACAGCAGTTCTCCACTTGTGGGTCGCGACCCCTTTGGGGGTTGAACGACCCTTTCACAGGGGTCACCTAACTACATCCTACATATCAGATATTTACATTACGATTCCTAACAGTAGCAAAATTACAGTTATGAAGTAGCAAAGAAAATAATTTTATGGTTGGGGGTCACCACAACACGAGGACCTGTATTAAAGGGTTGGGGCATTAGGAAGATCGAGAACCACTGTTCTAGAAGGAGCTAATTCTAGTAAATGTCAAAATTCATGGAAAGTGTGCTCGAAGTTCAAGGTTTGGATACAAATTTAATTCAAGTTTGTCTCAAAGCTTTGTTCACGACTTGGAATTCAGAATTGGTGAAATGTTTGTGAATGTCGATGTTCTACAAGCAAGTAAACTTGTGAACAATAATTGTCATGTGATTGACACTCTGAAGGTTAACCAAGCATGCATGTCAAGGCTCCATCTTGTATAATTTGCAATCACTAGTATAATTTTTGCAGATAAACATCTTCCTTCATGAACAGGTCTGGTCTTTGGTTTCTGGTATGTTAGTGTGAATATTGACGATGTGCTTCATATTCTGAGGGGGAGGGCTTACTCCTGTAAAGATCATTCTGTGGGGGGTCTGAAGTGCAAGTCTAGAGAATAACCTTGGCAGCAATGTCAAAAAGAGCCACCTTTTGGTGAGTATTGATATTTAGGCCAACAATATATTGTGAATTCATGTTACACATGGTCTCTGAGAGACCAGGAGTGCTGGTTCCTTTATTTTAAACATGTGAGCCCATGTCTGTTCCTGTACATGTGATCTCTGGGAGAGAGATCTGGTTCCTTTATAGTAAATATGTAAATCCATATCCATTCATTTGACCATATTAAATTATAGTGAGTTGACTATATACTATGATCTAGTTGAATATGACATATGAACACAACATAAATTGAGGTTGAAATTTAGGTCCATCTAAAGTGAATAGAAACTGTGTTGTTTTTAAAATAAAGACTATATTTTGGTCAAGATTAATACATCAAAGAAAACTATTCTCTGGTATTTCCATTATAATAGACTAGAATAGATTTCAGATGAGAAGTTTTTCAGATTTAAGGGCCTCAAAGTGTTGTAAAACTGTTCTCTTATATTGTGAAGGCTAAGAACAAGTAAAGATGAGTGATTCACACATACTTGAGGTAGGTGTTGCTCTAAGCACATTGCCCCCCTTCCCTCATTCATTCTTTTGCAATTCTGTAGGCTGGATGCTGTTATCTTCCCACTTTACTGGCTGAGCAAACTAAGTCCCAGGGTGCCAATGTAGGTTGCCCACAGTGTCACAGCCAGGAAGAAGAGAGGCCAGGACTTACTACCTGAAGGCATGCTTTTAGCTGTGAGGCTGTATTTTTAGATGATTAGAAGAAAGAAAAGGAACAGTGAGCATTTGTGGCATGGTTGACATGAGGACTCTTCGGTTTTGTTAACACCCCCTCTCTTTGGACACCTATGAGAATGCTACTGAAAAGCCTTTGCAACAGTACAAAAGTTTAAAGGAGCCACTGTGCATACGGCTCACTGCAGTGGAAATCCCATTTTAAAAGAACCTTACCTGTTGTTCTAAAGACAGAAATACAACTGTGGATAACTGTTCATAGACACATGAGCTTTAAATGGCTGAAAAATATTTGCTGTGAAAAAATGCAGATTGTGATGACATAAGTGAGGCTACATTATATCAGCATAAATAGTGTGATAATGCTGTATATGTGTTTGCTACGTTATTTTTAAGTTGTATGTTTGGCAGCCGAGAAAGTGGGTAGATACCTTACTGACATTGCTGTGTCAGCTCACTCAGAATGTTTCTTACCAGTGCTTTCAGTTTTGAATATACACCTGGAAAAGGAAATGTTTGCCACTTGGGGATTGCATATCACTGTATCTACTGGGATTTCCCAGAAATGACGCTGGCTCTGGCATCTCTGTAAACCCCTGCTTCTTTCAAGATTCCTGATTCTCACCTGATACCATTGCCACTTTCACATTTGAAATGGCATCTTTTGGGCTTTCAGGGTCATCTATCTCTTCTCCAGTTTTCCCAATTAAAACATCTCTGCAGGACTGTGATGCTGTCTCATCCTTTTCAAGGCTTATGCTTTTGTGTGTGACACTGTCAATGTCCCCTCCAATGGTGCAAACTCAGAGGAGGCCAAATGTGTGTCTTTCTTCTGAGCAACAAATCCATAAAAACAATAAGGATCTAGTTTAAAAGTTAGCACCCCAAACAGGGATTTCGTGGATTTTAATAGTTAGATGTTTGCACAAAACATAATGAGCTATTAGAAATGAAAACTTTCCTTTATTTCAGATCACATGGAGTTATTATCAGAACAAATTTGTAACCTTTGAGAAGTGTGTGCAATGCTATTAAATCACATAGTAGGCGTTTACCATTTCAGGGCTGGACAGACAGACTGGCTCCCTCTCACAGTGAAGCAGTTCCCTGCAGGGGAGTTGCAGAGACCCAGTTACTTAGAGTCTTTGAAGTTAATAAAAAAAAAAATCACTGAAAGGGCTCATTTATCTGTGACCCAGCTAATGACTGGTGACATCTAGTGGTAGTTGGATTCCAGGCACTCAATGGGCTCTGCCCTAGAGAGTGGATTCTTAGGAGACTTATACAAATAAATCGTAGAAATGTTTGCACACCTCTCACACCAGACATTTGCAGAACGATGGGGCCAAATTGCCCATCACCAGCCCCCTGTAGTTAGTGAGAGTGAGCCCTTAGCTGCTTATGCTCGTGATAGGCAGTGGGAGGTTGGAAGACTCCATGGGGCCCTCTCCTGAGAAGCTCGGCCTTCTCACATTCACGATTCATGGAGAGTAGGCTCCTGATCACCTTCTTGTATTTGTGGTAGTTCATGAGTAGGAGGCATTTGCCTCTCCTCATGATGTTCCCTGGAAGAGTTTCCACATAGGAAGCCAACCCATAATGGCAGGTTCTTTATTAAAATATGTGCAGTGGAAATTATGCTAATTAAGCTGGAGTGTAATTATAGACTAGAAAGATTCTCTCGCAGTCTGAATTGAATTGTTGTAGATAAATGTGCATTAACTTAATAGTGTACAGCTAATTATGAAAGGTAAAGGGGAGGAAGAGTTGTAATCAGTTCCAGGATGTCGTGGAGATGCCTCTCTCCCAGGTGAACTCTCCGGTAAAGCCCAGGTAACCCTGTAATGAGAATTCTTCTAGCGTTGGTGTCTCATTTTCAATACTGCAGTTAAGATGCCCACCAGTGACTAATTAACCCATTTAACTCTATTTGTCTGTGGCATTTATTACAGCAGAGAGGCAAATTCTGTGGCACTCTGCAGCTTTATATGCCCCATTCTAAGTATATTTTTGGAGTTTATTCTTTATTTATGCTTTTGTGTGTGTTTATGATAATTATGGAAATGAGGCAAGGATCATCACCCAGTGCAGTTCTGCTAGGCTCAACTGAAGCTATATTCTGGGAATTCTTTTATTTAGAATTCTTGTGTTTATGGATCAAAACCACCCCAACCAGCTAAATGAAAGGAACTTTAAAAAAAGGAGAGAATGAAAAAAATAAATAAATAAATGAAAATAGAGAATGATGCTAAGTGATTTTCAAGTAATGTGGGAAAATTTAGTTTCACATGCCTTGGGAACAGAACATCCTGACACCCAGTCAAACAGTACCAGAGGGTTTGGGGACTTTAGCATTAGGGGAAAAAAAGATCCATAAAAACACTATGAAGTATGAAAAGAGTATGATTTGGTGGGAGGGAACTTTGCAGGGGGGTGTAACTGTCCTGCGAAGGGAGAACGTGCACGTGGAACATGGCCCTCACCGTTTCTTCTGTTTCCAGGGCATTTGAACAAAATTCCTTTCATTGCTTTTTAAGATGGGAAACCTAACAGAAGTGCTGAGATGTACATCAAGCTTTTACGGATTCCTTAAATTTCTGTTTTATCTCTTCTCTCATTTACATTATTTCTCTGGTCTCATATGCATATTTGAGACAGTAATAGTCAATGAGGCTGAGTTTTGATTTTAATTCCTACATCTTTTCTGACATACATAAATTCTTTAGAACACTTACAGCAATTTCTTTTTTGACTTTTCAGCTGGTCTTTGTTTAGCTTCTAACTTGTTGCCACATTACTTTTGCAGAGACAATATAAGTATCAGAAAATTTTCTTAACACTCATTATTTAATCAGTATACTTTTGATGAAATTGCAACATTGTTCCTGCCTGTGAAAAAGAGCATTGCTTAGTGCTTACAACAGTGAGTTCAGGAGATTCTGTGTCAATGTTAACACAGTACTACTTTTTTTTTTTTTTTGAGACAGAGTCTCAGTGTTGCCCTGAATAGAGTGTCATGGCATCATAGCTCACAGCAACCTCAAACTTTTGGGCTCAAGTAATACTCTTGCCTGAGCTTCCTGAGTAGCCGGGACTACAGGTGCCTGCCATAAATCACTAATATTTTATTTAGGACATTTACAAGTGTTTATACTATTTATAATTCCTTCAATCTATAAATTTTGCTATTTTTATGGATTTGGAATCTGGATTATAATAACCTAAAAACTGAACTGGTAAGTGTCCAGGTTTTCTTATATTCCAAAGTAGTTTAACAACATAAGAATTGCCAGATTCTTTAAGGTTTGAGAGTGTCCACCTATAATACCACCTTTAAGTTGTTTAAATCTTTTTCTTCTTTTAAAATTTTGGATAAATATGAAGGCACATATGATTAGGTTACAATATTTGCATTCCTAAGGTAAAGCCTGAGTTGCTGTTGAGTTCTTCACCCAGGAAACGTCATTCTTCCCATGTTGACTTACTTTTACTATTTACCAACCCTCATTGTAGGTTAGAGACACCAAGGTTTTCACGTGAGGCCCCGCACCCATCCTGGGCAGATGAGACCCACAGACACTTGGTCCTCAGGACATCCCACCGTCTCGAACTGAAGATACAAATGGCCCTTGGTTTTTTAAGCAGGATACTGACAGGCTGATTTAAAATGCTAAGTGACTCTGTCCTTTCCAGAGTTAACCGCCTTTTCAGCTGGTGAATTTTATAACTGGGTATTTGTCAGTCTCCTTTGCAAACCACTGGGGAGGACACTGGGTAACTTGCCAAGTCCTAAACACAGTGTCAGCATGTAACAAATAACAAATAAAGTATTCTGTCTGCAGGTTCTGGAGGAAGGAACTCCCAGAATATAAAGAGGCTCAAGACTTTCCCCTTGTCTGTCTTTGGGACCAGACCAAGAGATGTGGCTGAGACCAATTAAAAGCGGGCCAGCCAGCCAGCTAGTATCATTGTCTCTAATGCTAACTGTGTCACTTGCCTCCATATTAAGAGCCATCATTTTAATTTTTAAGTTTTTATTAGAGAAGAAGAAGCCCCCTCAACCTCTTTTCTGTGCCAAAGTGAAGTATAAGCACACAAGCCCTGTGCGTGCAACTATGGCTGTGTCTAGTGTTGGAAACGCCAGCTCCTTGCCTGGCATCAGCCTGCACACGCAGAGCCAAACGCATTCTGCCCAGATGTGTGTGTGAGCTCGTGGCAGGTATAGTCCTTCCATAGTCCAAGTTCTGGTCTTGGGCCCGTTGTGATTAGAGATATGTCGTGTTTAATTTAATACCCTTTGTATAGATAATTCTCGTCCACTAACTCATGTGTTATACTTACCAATGAAACTAAAGTTTGTTACTTCCTTACTGATTGGCAATAAAATAATCATCTTTATCACCTTAATTTTTTCAGATCATTGATTGCTAGAGTTTGAATGGGCCCCCAAAGTTTATATCTTGGAAACCTAGTCCCCAAAGCTCTTGATGGTGGGGGACTGGCCAGGCACTGTAATTCCAGCACTCTGGGAGGCCAAGATGGGTGGATCACTTGAGCTCAGGAGTTTAAGACCAGCCTGAGCAACAGCAAGACCCTCTCTACTAAAAATAGAAAAACTAGCTGGGCATCATGGTGGGTACTTATAGTCCCAGCTACTCAGGAGGCTCAGGCAAGAGGATCTCTTGAGTCCAAGAGATTGAGGTGGCTATGAGCTATGATGATGCCATGGCACTCTACCCAGGATGACAGAGTCAGACTGTGTCTCACAGAGGGGACCTTATAGAGGTGATGAAGTCACAGATCAGTGTCATATTGTGGGAGTGGGTTCACCCTCGTGAGAGTGGGTTTGTTGTCAAAGTGAGTTTGGCCCTCACTTGCTTTCTTTCCTTTCGACCTCCTGCTGTAATGCGGGGAGCAGACCCTCACCAGATGCAGGCCCCAACCTCGGACTTCCCAGCCACTAGAATAGTAAGAAAGAAATCACTGTTTCTTATACATTATTACCCAATCTGTAGTGTTCTGTTAAGCAGTGAATAAAGGGGACTAAGGCATCGATTGCCCTCCTTTTACACATTAAAATACATATTACATGAAATCTTTGAGTATTTTGACATGATAAAAATAATTTTATCGTTTTTTAATTGGGTATTCATGTGAGACCTTGTGTTTTTAAGCCCCCTTTCTTAGTGTAGATATTTGACTCATTAGGAGGAAGTAAAAAATTTTAAATGTGACATTATATATTTCAGTGATATTTTTATGTATTTCAGTGGTATTTCAGAAAATACCATTTTGTACTGTTAACCTCTCTGGGTGAGTCTTTGTCAGTCTTTATAAAATACATTTGTTTTCCTTTTTTTTTCTTCTCATTCTCACTGTTCTATTCCTTTTCATACCTACATCACTTCAAAGCAGTAAGTTTTAGACATGAACACATCATTCAAGGAAAGACCATCTGAGCTTGTAAAGAAACAGCCTGATGTATTATTTTACTTACCACATGCAAAGGTGCATAGGGAAAGTGGTAGATGAGTTGAAAAATTAGGTAGCATTTTTATATCTCCATTTTAGGATGATTTCTAAGTAGCCTAAAATGTGTTTACCTTTTTTTGTTAAATATTAGTGAAAAAGCATAGGAGATGAACTCCCCTCTTGGGCTACTGTCTTGATACCGGTGATCTAAATCCGCTTGAGGCTGTCTTTCTGGGTTGTTAGCAACAAACTGATGGTATCAAGGTGGTTCTCTTCTTTTATTCCTATCTAATGGGAAAGAATTAGTAAAATCCAGATGCAGTTTGGACACATTGCACTCTCTTCTTGAATATTTTCTTTTTTTTTTTTTTTTTTTTTGCAGTTTTGGCCAGGGCTGGGTTTGAACCCACCACCTCTGGCATATGGGGCCAGCGCCCTACTCCTTTGAGCCACAGGCACCGCCCTCTTCTTGAATATTTTCAATAAGAGACCTTTGAAGAGCATCCTTGTAGAAACAAATGCACACGTTGACATAGAACAATGGAACAAAAGCTACTTTTGTATTTCCTGGTTATCTATTGCTGTATAATAAACCACTCCAAAATCTAGTGGATTAAAAGGACGATGCCTCATTGCCTCTCCTGATTCTCTGTGTAGACTGCCTTATCTGGGGAGTTCCTACTCGGGGAATCTCATGAGGATGGAGTGAGATGTCGGTGGGTTACCGCCAGGCACTGGCCCCACAGGGTGGATGTTCAGGATGGCAGACTCTCATGCAGGACGTGGAATGTGGCTGTTAGCCAGGAGCACAGCTGGGCAACTGACCAGACACCTGCTCCATGTGGTTTGGTCTTTGTGATGCATAGTGGCTGGAATCTGGGATCTAAGAGGAAATATCCCAAGAGTAAACATCCCAACAGACCCTTGTATACACACATATATGTGCGCGCGTGCGTGTGTGTGTGTGTGTGTGTGTGTGTGTGTGTGTGTGATAGAGAGAGAATAAAAGAGAGAAAGAGAGAAAGATTTGGAGCAATTTGTTCCTATGGCTATGGAGGTTACCAGTGTAAAATGTGGATGGCTGGCCAGTAGGCTAGAAAATCTGGCAGTTGATACTACAGTCTTGGAACAGAATTTCTTCTTCTAAAAATCTTTTTTTCTTCTTTGAGCTGATTGGATGAGGCTCATGCACATTGTCAGGGGCCAGAACAAGGCCACCACACTATCTGCTTGACTTGAAGTCAACTGATTATAGACGGTAACCACAGCTACAAAAGACCTTCAGATTATTAGTGTTTGACTAAATCACCAGGTGCTGGAGAGCAGCCAAGTTGCCACTGAAGCATAACCTCCTATGAAATGGATGCACTGATTCACATGCTAGGGATAGACGCAGAGCAGGAGAGAGACACAAGGCCTTCCTAACTAACTGACCTTTTGTATGTAGAGGGAAATCAGAAGTAAAAAGGAAAAAAGATTATGGAGAATGTGCGGAAACTTTTCCCTTTAAATCAGCAGTTCTCAACCTGTGGGTCGCAACCCATTTGGGGACTGAATGACCCTTTCACAGGGGTTGCCTAAAACCATCCTGCATATCAGATATTTACATTATGATTCATAACAGTAGCAAAATGACAGTTATGAAATAGCAACAAAAATAATTTTATGGTTGGGGGTCACCACAACATGAGGAACTGTATTAAAGGATTGTGGCATTAGGAAGGTTGAGAACCACTGCTTTAAATGCACCTAGGATGAGACTTTATGAAATCTAAGAATAAGAATGTTGTTTACAAAATCTAAAATTTTTAGGTTTTTTTTTTTTTCAGTTTTTGGCCGGGACTGGGTTTGAACCCGCCACCTCCGGCATATGGAGCCAGCACCCTACTCCTTTGAGCCACAGGCACCGCCCTATTTTATTTTATCTTTTTTATTACTCAACCTCAGATGAATTCACTTTCTACTTCAAAGATGAGAAAAACTACTTATTAGCATCTTTCATAACCTCTTCAAACTTAAAAGAAAATGCTATGAGGGCTATCTCTCACAGTACGATCAAAATGTTTCTGATTGTATATGAAGCACATTCTGCCCTATGATTGCACCAATGTACATAATTATGATTTAATAAAATTATTTAAAAAAAATACAAAAGAACTTTTTTGTGTGTGTAAGTGAAGAAAGTGGACAAAGTGACACTTTGGGACTTTGAGATGAAGTGATGTCCAGATTCCCTTGCTTTGGGAAGGGATTAGGAACCCAGCAGTGTTTTCAGTTTGGGGAGACTTTTCTGTGTGACCTTGGGTAGTTCCTCAAGCCTCCTGGTGCCTGAGCACACGCTTTGGCAGAGTAGTTGCAGGGTTGATGAGCGAATGTTTCAAAGGATTTTGAGGATGAGCAGATGGAGAGCACAGTGCTGCTGGGGAGAGAAAAGAAAGGGGTGCCCACGCCAAGCCAGCCCCAGAATGCCATCAGCCTTGGACCATATGTCGGCGCCTTCCTGGCCTGTGGACGCTGTGAGATGCGGTCTGTGCCATCCCCTAACGGGAAGGGTTTTGTGCTCCTCTGATGTCAGGAGTTTATTGAGGGAAATCCACTCAGCTGAGGTGCAGGTCTGGCTTCCCGCTGAGCGCCCCCCATGCTGCGCTGCCAGGCTCTGACTGTTAGGGAAATCTAAGTCTGACGGAGACCGCAGATCAGGGGATGGGCGTGTTCACCCCCAGGACGACAGTGATTAAAAGCACTCCAGTGCTCTAGTCCTCGACAGAAGAGGCCTGTCAGGGTAACAGGAGGATGGCGACAATGCTGACAGCAGGAGAAGGGTTAACTTTAAGCAGGGATGGGCAGGTGCCTTCCTGTGGAAATGGTCGCTGTGGAGCTGCCCGTGAGCAGCCAGCGCCAAATAGTCATCCAGTTGCCGGGGAGGTGCCTGGAGCCCAGGGTGTGCAGGACACCTGCCTTCAGGGTGACCGACGGACACCTGGATGTCCATACTCCACCCTCCTCAGCCTCCCTGGGCCTGGTTTCCTGCCCCTCCTGCCGCACTGGTGGCTCCTCGTTCACTTTGGTGCCAGAAGCAAAGGCAGCGGGAGTAATTCCTGTGCACCCCGTCTCTCTCCTTCTGTCCTTCACACTCACAGGTCTGGACCCCGACTCGGCGTGGTCCGGTTGCTCTATCATGAGGCAACATCACCAGTAGCACTAAGTGGGCAGAGGCCCGTGTAACTGACCAGGGGGATTCGTTTCTCTCGCTGTGTCAGAAATATCACTTCACAGGAGTGATTCTCAACCGGGGGGATGTCGCTCCCCCGCCCCACCTCCAAGGGACATTTGACGACATCTGGAGACAGTTTTAATTGTCAGAATGTGGGAGGAAGGGGTGCTTTTGGCGCCTCGGTGGTAGAGGCTGGGGATGTTGGTAAACATAGTACAGGGCAGCCTCCCCTGCCCAACCAAGAATTATCTGTCTCAAAGTGTTGTTGGCACCGAGGTGACCGTACAGTATGTGCCTCAGGCATTCAGTACATGCTGGGAGAGTGAATGAATGGGGTCAGGGAGGAGGCATGTAAGCAAGAAAGCAAGTGGCTGATGATACGCTATCGTATAGATATTCTTTCTCTCATCATTATTGTTTTTATCTTTGAGTTGTCTTCACCTGGGAAGAGTTCCATTTATTCATGGAGTGTTACTATATGCAAAGCAGTGTGCCACATACCAGGAACATGATGCTGAGTTAAAAGTAGCATGAACTCCGCTGTCTGGAGTTCTCTGTCTAGTGGAGGAAATTGTCATTACCTAGTTACACCGATGAGTGTAAAGTCTCAATGCAACAGGTGCTACCAATTGTGTTTGAGCAGCCAAGGAAATGTCCCTGGCATCCAAAACCAGATAGCATTTTCACCCAAGTGGTCTGGCCCACAAATCATACTTTATGAATAAGCATCTCTGTAACACCCTGATATGGTCTGTATATAAGGTTGACTTCTTAGTCATTAGGAAAGGACTCTTGCAGGTGCTAATGCTGGAGCAGAGCCAGCATCTTCCAGGTGGGTGGAGGATGGGCCAGGTTAGCCAAGGAATCGGTGGCACAGCCAGGCCTGAGTAGGGAGTACCAGTAGTTTGCTGCAGGCTCAGGACATGAGCAGAAGCACACAAGGAGCAAGCTGTAAGCCGAGAAGGCAGCGGCTGGAATCTGGGGCCGTCTGGAACAAAGTACTGTGAGTGACAGCACAGTGGAGGGTTGGCAGAAGGTCATAAGGTGCTGTGGTTTGCCTTTAGAAGCCTTGCAGCCTTGATATGTGGGAGAAACTGAGGTCACAGCCTGGGTGACAGAGTCCATTAGGAAACTATCACCGTTTTCAAAGCAAAGATGTCACTTCCCATTGGGAATATTACAGAAAGCTCTTCAGACTGATTGGATATTGAGAGAAGCTTCAAACCCATTCTTTTATTCCCAGTATTTTTCCCCCAACAGTTAATGATGAAAAGTTCCCTTATAAATATCTGTGTCCTTCCCAGATGACCCTGCCTGCCCCTCCCTCATCTGTGCCCTACTGGACTGCATAACTTTACGGATTTCATATTTCAGAGAAAATGGCAATATGAGACAAGTTCGAATTTTCCTTTGTGTTACAATAACGTGGTGCTTTGAGTTTTAAGAAAGTATTTTTCAAAAGTATTTGAAACCTCCCTAGCTGCTAAATGAACAGAAGTGCTGGGATCTCAAGATGTTTCTGTGTCGCTCACTTGCCTGTCTAAAGTTCTGGTTGGCTTCTGTGCAAAACCAACGTGGAAAAAGTCTGCTCTCTGGGAACGATGTTTGGAAATAGCTGGATGCACAGCTGTCTCAGGAAGGGGTCCAGCCCCGACAAGTCCAGGCTGAAATTGGGATGCAACGAGCATTTCTCATGAAGTATGATTTAGTTTGGGGTTTTTCCCCCTGTGTTGTTAATTAAAATCTCTTTCCTTTCTTTTTAACCACAAAGGAAGTATTAAATAACATAATAGACAGTGAACTCCACATCTCAAACATCATAAAGTCTTAAGACATAAATAGATTAAGGGATATTTAGAAAAAACTCATGGACGACACTTACATAATGGAGATGAACGGACAGTGTCTTAAAATGCATCTCTACACTTTTAGCTCTAGCATCCCCCAGAAGGTAAATTTTAAATAACAACAACCATCCCCACAACTTGATCTTCCTCAGAGAAATAAAGATTTTGGACTGATTTCATGGTCTTTTGGGCCTGATGCCATATCTCTTGCATTTTATGTTCTGGGCTATCAAAATGTGCATAATATTGTAATCAATCATAAGTATTTTCAAATCTGCAAATGACAGTGATACCTATTTCTCCTAACTTAGACAAGTACTTTGTAGATTTCACACTTCTTGAAGTTTAAAAGCAAAAATGCTGGCCCACCCCTTCTACTTTGTGGTTTTACATGCACTGGTATAGGATGAATCTGAATGTTCTCATAACTCTAGGAAACTTACATTTCCCCTGGCTTAGTGGAAGAATAGCCTCCTGTGAGACCTGGCCTCTGAGCACAGCCTTCTTCTCTGATACTTACTCACATGGAGGCAGACACTCCCTCCTGAGTGTGTCCGATTCTGTGTACAAGGTAGGAATGGTGCTGTTTGTCCTACTTAGTATTAAATTACTCCTCTGTGTCCAGATGAGTTCCGGCATTACGTCCAGCCGCCGTTACCATCCCTGACAGCCACAGCCAGCATGGGGTGAAGGTCTTTAGCAGACAGTGTGGATTCAGGGAAACCCAAAAGTGACTAGAGGCTTCTTTTACCAATTTTAGACAAATAACTTAAGGTATTTGAAACTCAAGCTCTTCATCATCAAAGTAGAAAGAATCATAGAACCTAACTCACAAACTTTGGGGGAAGAAAAAGTAGATTAACTTTTATTGAACATGTACTAAAGCCTATTACTCTGCTATGCCTACTATGTTAATATTGGAGAGATTTTTGTAAGTTTAAAAAATCCAGTCCAGATTTTAGCTTTCTATATTTGATGACTAAACAGCCATCGTTTTCTGCATAGCCACTTGATACAAAGCACGTGCACGTTCTGGTCATCGTGGTGGACTTCCAATGAAAATATCAATACTCGGGCGGCACCTGTGGCTCAGCGAGTAGGGCGCCGGCCCCATATACCGAGGGTGGCGGGTTCAAACCCGGCCCCGGCCGAACTGCATCAAAAATTAGCCGGGTGCTGTGGCGGGCGCCTGTAGTCCCAGCTACCTGGGAGGCTGAGGCAAGAGAACTGCCTAAGCCCAAGAGCTGGAGGTTGCTGTGAGCTGTGACTCCACAGCACTCTACCGAGGGTGATAGAGTGAGACTCTGTCTCCACAAAAAAAAAAAGAAAGAAAGAAAGAAAATATCAATACTAAATAGTTTGGGAACAAGATATTATATTTATCTAAGTAAATAAATATCAATAAATGAGCATACTGAGCGTACAGAGGAGTTTCTGTGTAGCAGACCTTGTTTAAAGACAATGTCGGCCTTAAATCTAACCAACAGATTTTGATTCCCTTGAAAGTTAGTAGACTAACACTAATTAAGAAAATTTATTTTCCCAGGAAAGTTTTATTTTATTGCACCAACAAATAGCATGTCTCTGTATCAGGAAGGTCTGTTTTATTTGTACATAATAGTCACGAGTTGAATGAATCACAGGTGACTTGCAGAACGTACCAAATTTCTAGATGTAGAAATGGGCTGAGTATGCAGCCAAGTACAATTTAGAAGATGGGCTCATGAAAAAAAAGAAAATGACAGTGTGTAAGAACTGGTTGAAAGCCATGGTTCTTTCCCCAAGCCCCCACCTTCGGGGAGGACCTTTTATTTTTTGTTCCGTCACCTGATCTGGGGCCCAGAAATCTTAAATTGAGATTGCCCAAAAGCATAATAGAGATCTTTGTTGGCAAACAGTGTCATTGATTTTTAAAAGTCGGTGACATAAAATGTCTTTGTGTGAGTTACTGATGTTTTTTAAATTGCTCAACTCCTGACTTAAAGGGAGAAAGCAATTACTGTTGAGAGGAACATACCAGACGCACCATGTTGGTCTCATACTGGATTAATTTTATTCTCCTCCTAGTGAAATTTCTGGGGGAGGGAGGTACACATTCATTCCTGCGCCCATCTTATAGTGGCTTGCGAAAATAATAACCAAACGCGTTTGATGAGACAGTGAGCTTTCTCTGAAGAGAGGCGGTCTGCACTTAATTCTGCCTGGACCAGCTGATTATCTTCTGAGACTTCGGGCAATTTGCCGAAGCTCTCTGTGCTACAGTTACTGCAACTATAAAATGAGATGGTAACGGCGTCATCCTGGTGAGAACATGGTGAACATTAAGGGGCTGAGGAATAAAAGCAGCTCCCAGCAACACAGGACGTGCTTCGCAAATGGGAGCTCGGCACCATGTGGACTTCTGCTTGTGTGAAAGGAAGTTACTGTGTGAGTGCTTATTATAATGTGACGCTGGGTACGAGATGTAACCTCTCTGATTAGTAAATCTATAAATTTAATAACAAAGTATCATTTTTTTGTCCAATTTCTGATCACTCCAGTGCAGTGAAATCTAGAAAGAAGTGTTCGTGACACTCACCCGACAGCAGAGTTTTCACGCCACCGAATTCATTTGCTTTCTCTTGTGTCCCTCGGGTGATTTCCCACTCTGCATTCTAAGTACAGAGGAGCCCAACAGAAGCGAGAAAGGGCAAGAAATGGGCGTGAAGAAGGCCCCTTAAGATCAAGGATAAGATTGAAGGTGTTTAGAGCAATTTGATAGTGTGGATTATGCAGAATATAATAAAAGAAGCATTTTCAGTAATGGTACTGCCAGTAAACAGGTATTTTTCTCATAAGCATTTCATGATCCTGTTGTCCTGTACTCTTCCTAAGGTAAAAAAAATTACAAAAAGCCATTTTATTTATTTAGAGACAGAGTTTCACTTTGTCACCCTCAGTAGAGTGCTGTGGCATCATAGCTCACAGCAACCTCAAATTCCTGAACTCAAGCAATTCCCTTGCCTCAGCCTCCCCAGTAGTTGGGACTATAGGCACTCGCCACAATGCTTGGTTATTATCAGAGACACAGTCTCACTCTCGCTGAGGCTGGTCTCAAACTCCTGAGCTCAAGTGATCCATGTGCCTCAGCCTCCCAGAGTGCTAGGATTACAGGTGTGAGCTACCGCACCCAACCCAAAAAGCAATTTTAAATGTTGCCATTTCCCCCAAATTTTGTAGTACTTTTAAATAGGTAAAGAACTCTTAAGCAATGCTGTGGTTTAGGTATTTCCAAGTCGTAAAACGATACATTTCAAAACATTTCCAAAAGCAAATTGTTTAGAAATGATTGAAAATCCATTTTCCCAGATGACAAGTATTTATATACATTTGACTTACCTATTCCTCACTTAATGGAAATTTGAAATTTAAACAAGACAGACTCTATTGGCTGGTTCTGTGGCACAATCAGCGTGTTTGGCTGTTAAATAAGGCAGACTTCCTGTTGATGTGTGAACGATTTTCCCTTTCCCAATCATTTTGCTGAATCTTTTCATGGAGGTTTATGTCTTAGCTTGTGTAAGGACCATTCACTTAGTGCTGTTCCCAAACTGTGCACCAAGGTGGCCCAGGGAGACACAGCAAATTCAAAGGGGCTCTGAGGGATATTTTAAATTTTTGAGAGAAATTCAGCAATATCCGTCAGACACTAAGTGAAACATGAGCTTAAGTTACCTCAGTTTCAAAATTTGGTTGTGCCACATTCCTTTTAATGATGTCGTAACTTTGCAAACCAGAATTATCAGGGGTTTCTGTGATGAGAAGCAAGTACCAAGCAAAAATCAATATAGGAGAGGAAATGAAGATGGCATTATCTGATCCAAGGCTCAAGAAGTTGTGCAATTCCCCAGAGCACTAACTTGTTAGGGCAGAGATAATAATTCTTAAGCTTAATAGAGGGAACTTTCAGGCATTTCTTTGTCCCAGGGGCACTATGAGAAACTTAGGGAGACGCAAAGGTCTGTAAACCAATCAACTTTGGAACCCTCTGTTCTTACAAAGTCAAGCGGCTGAAATGTTCTGACCACTTACTCCATTCACTTGCTCATCACAAGAAAAAGAAATTTATTTTTAAAAAAATAAACCTGTACGACAACATTTAAATAATAACTTGAATTTTCATAGATCCAAATTCTTTCTTTCCTCCAGTAGCTTCATTTTGATGCTGTAGAAACCCGGCTTAAAATAACATTTTTCTTGAGACTGAAAAATGCGTAATGTAGAATCCATTATTCTTCATTAGGGAAAAGACAATAAAGATAACAATATTTTTATTATTTGCATAAATAAAATCGTATTTATCTACCATTCCCACTCACTTTTTGTTTTCTAGTCTGCCCTCTTCTGTGTGCCCTGTCTAGCCTTGTATCCCATATTAAATTATAAAGGTCTATGGTACCAATAAGAGAAAATATCTTTAGAAGTCATTGCAAACTTTTGTTTGTTTGTTTGTTTGTTTGTTTGTTTTTTGAGACAGAGTCTCACTCTGTTGCCCAGGCTGGAAAGCAGTGGCATCAGCCTAGCTCACGACAACTTCAGACTCCTGGGTTCAAGATCGACCTACTTCAGCCTCCCCCAGTAGCTGGAACTATAGGCATGTGCTGCCATGCACAGCTAATTTTTCTAATTTTAGAAGAGATGGGGTCTCACTCTTGCTCAGGCTGGTCCCCGAACTTCTGAACTCAAGAGAACTTTCTACCTTGGCCTCCCAGAGTTCTAGGATTACAGATGTCAGCCACCATGCCCATGGCCATGCCCAGTCAGTTCATTTTCATATTAATCACAAGCTTTCTACCAAGAGTTAGCCAGACACTGGCACAATAAAAAACTAATCTAAGACTTTAACAAAAGGTGGAAATGAAAGGTATTTGGATACCTTGAAATTATCTTGAAATAAGTATTTTTTAAATAATTATTATCGCTCTTTAAAAAGAAGCTTGCTAATGTCTTCAGTTGCACAGATAGGGAATTGTCCATGATAAGGGTATACAGTTTGCCTTCCCACACCCCTTTTATCCATGGTCCTTTGTTGTTTTATTCAGACTAAGGGATAAAAATAGTCTTCATATTTTATGTTTAGAAAAATGCACACACGAAATGAAGATAAATTAATGATTTTGTAGCATAAGTCCTGTAAATATGACCAAAGAAAATGCCTGAGGAGTTCCTTTGTATTTAATGTCTAGTAATGACCTACAATTGTGAATGACCACTTGGACACTGTCATTCCTTTTTTCTCGTATTATTGTATGATCAAGTACTCATCTATCCTTTGGAATTCCTTTAATAACTAAGTGAAACAACACACTTACATGAGTGTGCTTGGGTTGTTTTCTCCCGTGGCATTAGTAACAATAGGCCTAACCAAGGGATTGTAGTTTTGGGGGGTTGTTTGTTTGTTTTCTTATTCTGGCAGTTAAACAACAGTGATCAAAAACTTTCCACCCATTTCTAATGTATTTCAGGTTATTATTATATAATCTGAGAAGTCATTCTTCAGTAGTTATATTTGAATATTAGACTTGCTGTCTCCAAGATATCAAAATACAGTGATACCAAAAAAGAAAAAAGAGTTAGAGTATAACTTTATGGATACACAGCAATTGGCGATTTTATTTTTTCATATCCTTTTTTTTTCTTTTAAATTATTTTTTATTGAGTCATAACTGTGTACAATAATTCAGTCTTGGAGTACAGTATGCGGGCTTCACATACAATCGGAGATATTTTTATCAACCTGATTAATATGACATTCATGATATTTTCTCATTTACTATGTGAAAACAATTTTGATCCGTATTTAGAAGTTTTCTCCTGATCCTTCACATATGCACCACAAGTGTGATCTCACCTTTTATCCTCTATCCCCCCACCCTCTCCCTCCCCTTCCCTCTCTCACCCCTTTCCCCATCTTATTGTGCAATAAGTGGGTTGTAGCCTTCACTTGAAAGATATAAATTTGCTTCATATTAGGGGTGTATAGATTGGATACTTTTTCTTCCATTCTAAAGATACTTTGCTAAGGAGAACATGTTCCAGCTCCATCCATGTCAATATGAAAGAGGAAAAGTCATCATCCTTCTTTAAGGCTGCATAATATTCCATGGTATACATGTACCAAAGTTTATTGATCCATTTGTGTATCGTTGGGCTCTTGGGCTTCTTCCATGACTTAGCAATTATGAATTGGGCTGCAATAAACAATCT
>CAUYRH010057100.1:0-22074 GCA_963574655.1 Perodicticus potto
CCCACCAAACAACAATGATGGCTGCAACCAAAAAATGGCCGGGCATTGTGGCAGGCGCCTGTAGTCCCAGCTACTTGGGAGGCGGAGGCAAGAGACTCGCTTGAGCCCAGGAATTGAAGGTTGCTGTGAGCTGTGATGCCATAGCACTCTATCCAGGGTGACAGCTTGAGGCTCTGTCTCAAAAAAAAAAAAAAGTTCCAGAACAGCCTGAGCTAGAGTGAGACCCTGTCTCTAAAAATAGCCGGGTGCTGTGATAGGCACCTATAGTCTCAGCGACTTGGGAGGCTGAGGCAAGAGAATTGCTTGAGCCTACAAGTCTGAGGTTGCTCTGAGCTGTGACTCTCTACCAGGCCATGGCACTCTACCATGGGGGGGGGTGACAAAGGAAGACTCAGTCTCAAAAAATAAAAAATAAAAATAAAATAAAATTATAACATTCAAGTCACATGCAACTTTTGCAATTATAAGAGGTGCTCAGATGTGACTTATATTCATCTTTTTTTATCAGTATGTACCAAGTATTACAAATTTAATACAGTTTTTCCTTTCTTAAAATGTGTATACATTTGGGGGGCACCCTCTATATCATAAACTGGGTAGCTTATAAACAACAAAAGTTTATTTCCCACTGTTCTGGAAGCTGAGCGGTCCAAGGTCAAGGCACCAGAGATCTGATGTCTGATGAGGTCCTGCTGTCTGGTTCATAAATGCCAACTTCTAGCTGTCTCCTCACACAGTGGAAGGGGCCAAGTGTCTCCTCTTTTATGAAGGCACTAATCTTATTTGTGAGGGCTGTACCCTCATGGCCTAATGACCTTCCCAAGACCCCACCTCCTGAACCATCACATTGGTGATGAAGCTGCAACATGTGAATTTTAGTGGGACACAAACATCTAGACGCTACCACCTTCAATACTTAAAATGACAACTCCAGGCTGGGAATGGGGCTCACACCTGTAATCCTAGCCCTCTGGGCACCTGAGGCAGGAGGATCACTTGAGCTCAGGAGTTCCAGACCAGACTGAGATCAAGATCCCTGTCTCTACTAAAAATAGAAAAACTAGCTAGGTATCATGGTGGATGCCTATAGTTCCAGCTACTCAGGAGCCGGAAACAAGATGATCACCTGAGCTCAGGAGATTGGGGCTGCTGTGAGCTATGATGATGCCTCGGCACTCTAACCAGGGCAGCAGGGTGAAACTATCTTTAAAGAAAAGAAGAAAGGGTGGCACCTGTGGCTTAGTGAGTAGGGCTCCAGCCCCATATACATAGGGTGGCGGGTTCAAACCCGGCCCAAGCAAACTGTAACAAAAGAAAAAATAATCGGGCATTGTGGCCGGGCTCCTGTAGTCCCAGCTACTCGGGAGGCTGAGGCAGGAGAACCACCTAAGCCCAGGAGTTGGAGATTGCTGTGAGCTGTGATGTCACAGCACTCTACCGAGGGTGATTAAGTGAGACTCTGTCTCTACAAAAAAAAAGTTCTCTTTCACTTTCTCCTTTATGAGAGGGAAGGGATCTACTTCCAACTCTCTTTGGAGGAGCTCTAAACTTTCTCTTTGTTCTTCCTAAATAAAATCTCTCTTTGTTTCACTAAAACTTAAAAAAAAAAAAAAAGACATCTCAGTAACGCTTTCCTCTCCTGAATGTACTCGTGCAGAAGTTTGCTCAAACCTATTTTACTGCTCATGATTTATTGTACTGTGATCTCTCTCTCTCTCTCTCTCACACACACACACACACACACACACTTATCCTTACATATACCTCTGAGCTCTTTGAGGGCTTGAGGGCAGGGATAATGTTTCCTATACCCAATGTCTAGCATATAAGAGGAGCTCAATACATATCTATTGGGAGGGAGAAGGGAAAGAAAGAGGAAACTTGGCTGATACAGAACTCCTTTCAAGATGGATATTTGCTCCCTGAGCATTGTCTTGGGAAAAAAAATACAAGTAAAATAATTTTTTAAAAAAGGTAGCTAATTGCCTGCACTTTGTGCCAGTGTGCATCCTCCAAATGACGTTAAGTAAAGCTCCCTCACACCGAGTGTGGAGGTCACGGTTCATGCGGTTATTTTACCTATCTTAATGATGAGGCCAGATGACTACAGAACAGATTACACCCACCCTAATGCAGTTGCATCACACTGACATGCCTCATTCTCATGTGTTTAATTAAGATACGTCCGTGCTTAGAAATAAGAAGCAGGCCTCATACACCATCCCTAAAGAGAAAAAATACCTCTTATTCCAAGCATGGATTGTGTTACATCAGATTATTAAGTAGTGTTACAACATGCCCTTTGCTTTGAATTGTTCTCAATGTTCCCAAAGTGAAGAATAATGTGTAGCCAATGTTCACTTCACTCAGGACAGAACAACCAAGGAAAACAAATGCAATGCTCCAGCTGCTAAAACTGAATGGAAGAATGTATTTTTATGACTCTACTATGCAAACTGAGAAAGCAAGGGATGATGGAAATGGACGCTGAGGAATGTCAAGGAACAGGCAGGGAAAGAATGTATGCTGAAAAGTTGTGACATATACATGTAAGCCAGCTTCCTCTGCCTTAGGGATATCAATCTGCACTCCTATTAGTACTGGTTAACATTTTGTAGCACTGCCATTAATCGCTGTTTTCATACATTATCATTATAAATTTGTAAAGCACTTCCAGATACATTATTTCAGTTGATCATGACAATTTTTGCAGGGAGGTTATTAGTTTCCTTCACAAGCTTAGGGAGGTTAGGCACAAAAGTAATGACCCACCCCACAAGCTGGTCCTGGCCCAGCTGATGGAGCTGTCCCACCGGGGGAGAATGCCGTGGGTTTCAACTAATCAGACCCACCTTCCTCCCACCCCTCCAGCACCCCCAGGGATGGGTGTACTCCCATCCAAACAGTAAGTGGCTTCTCCTGAGCCTATACTCTGGGCCTAAATGAGAGGCTGAAAAGAAGATCTAGGGCCTAACTGTTCTTTATGGAATTGTGGCCAAAACAGGAACTGAAATACAGATATGTGATAAAACTTCCCTAGGGGGTTTTGATTGCGCGCGCGCGCACACACACACACACACAAATAGTCTTTAATGGGCTCTTTTACTAAATAAAATTAGCAAACAGCATTTGGCCAAAGTAAGCTGGGACTTTCCCCTTTCAGGCAAATGAAGGAGGTGGCAAATTTTAATATAAATCTTTTGACGAGACCCTTCTTCTCTGGGAAGGAAGAGGTCTTTGAGAAACACTTGGACCTTTCTGAAGAGAAAAAGCTAAAAAGCAAGGGAGATTCAGACGCAAATCCATATTAAAACCTCTTTCTAAGGCTTCTGTGCTTTTCTTATGGAGAAAACGGCCTTCACCCTTTGAGAAGTTTCCCAACCGTAAAATATCACATGCTAGTTGTAACTTGCCATAAAAAACGGCTACTAATCAGAATAAAGAAGTACCCACTGTTTCTCTTCTTCCCAAAGCAACCTGATAGAGGGATTTTGTTCTTTCCGTCTTGCTTCAGGAGAGACTGAGGAGTAGAGAGCTGTTGAGAACATCCCCGGGCCTTTGCTTTTGTTTTTAATGAAACACTTACTAAAGATAATGCGGTATCATTTCTTAATAAGTGGCAGGACGTTCCTAGCCAGAAGTATTCACTCCCCGTATGGTGTCTTCTAAGCTGGCATAAAGTGAAAGGAAATAATTCAGGATGAAGTGTCAAACTGAGCCAGTTGGCTTTGTTATTTTTGAGATTATTTATAGAAATGACAGCACAGCAACACACCACCTCTACAAAAAAATTTTAAAACTTATGCAGGTCTGGCGGAGGGCACCTTTCGTCCCAGCTACTCCAGAGGCTGAAGCCAAAGGATCCCTTGAGTCCAGGAGTTTGAGGCTCCAGTGCTCTGGTTACGCCCCAGCACTCCAGCACTCCAGCACAGGTGAAAGAGCAAGATCCCATCTCCAAAAAAAGAAAAAAAAAATTAATGACAGTACAGTCAGTAAGAACTAAATTTGAGTCCTTGCTCAAACTGCCTTGTGTGACATTGAATGAACAACAGCTCCAAGGCCCAGTTTCCTCATCCATACAACTAATTCTCAACATTTCCATCAGGATTAAATGAAATCATTCATGTAACTAAGTGGCTTAGCACTCACTGAGTGCTACATAAATGTTGGCTATTGTTATTATTTATTTAACTGCAGAGAGAGAACATCTGTTTATCAGACTGCATGCCTTGTTTTGTTTGTTTTTTCCTGTGTTCAGACTCCAGCAAAATGCAACTCAGGAACTTTAGGGAGATACAATTCAAAACTTCATATTTGGAATTATTTTTTATATTTTTCCCCTCTATAAACTGGAGGCAATCCATATGGTACTATTAAAACTGAGTTGGTGGAAAATTTATGGCAGTTTACAACAGATAGTCCAGGTTATGGCGGTGCCTGTGGCTCAGTGGGTAGGGCCGCCACTGGCCTCATGTACTGAGGGTGGCCGATTCGAGCACAGCTCCAGCCAAACTGGAACAAAACAATGGCTGGGTGTTGTGGTGGGCGCCTGTGGTCCCGGCTATTCAGGAGGCTGAGGCAGGAGAATCACCTACGCCCCAAATCTGGAGGTTGCTGTGAGCTGTGATGCTACGGCACTCTGCTAAGAGCGACAAAATGAGTCTTTATCTCTAAAAAAAAAAAAAACAGATAGTCCGGTTACAATCTAATATTCAGTTATTTACATTCTAGTGTACTTTTTCCAAATGGAGGGGTAACATAATTAACGTGCAAGAACTCTCAGGTAATACTGGGCATATCTGCCCCTGGGGTAGGGGTAGGGGTGGCTAAAGATCACTGCCTTAAGAGACCTTGAAATCTGTAGTTGGGTCCAGGCTTCTGTCCAAGCCAGATTTAGAAGGACCTTTAGAACTGACAATCCATTTTTAAGAAAACAGAGATATTAAGATATTAAGTTAGTACACATAAATTATTACACCTAGTTCTGAGGAAAGTTATGCACTGAAGCTCAGGGGTTTTCTAAGTGTTAGAAAAGGAGAGTAATAATATTGAACTTGGACTCGGCACCTGTAGCTCAGCGGCTAGGGCGACAGCCACATACACCAGGGCTGATGTGGGTTTGACTCCAGCCCCGGCCCTCCAAACAACAATGATAACTACTACCAAAAACTAGCCAGGCATTGTAGCTAGGACTATAGGCGCCTGTAGTCCTAGCTACTTGGAGGCTGAGGCAAGATAATCGCTTAAGCCCAAGAGTTTGGGGTTGCTGTGAGCTGTGATGCCATGGCACTCTACCCAGGGCTCGAGACTCTGTCTTAAAAACAAAAAAAAAAAAAAAGAAAAGAAAATGTTGAGTGTTCGCTTTGGCAGCACATATACTAAAACTGGAACGATACAGAGAAGATTAGCATGGCCCCTACGCAAGGATGACACGCAAATTCGTGAAGCGTTCCATATTTTTGTTCTAGTATTTGAGATAACTAGTATCACTTTAAATTCTTTAAGGAATAAGTTCTGGTATTGGTATAACTATCATCACTTTAATGTGATAATAGTTAACAATAATTTATTGCATATTTCAAAAGAGCTAGAAGATTTGAAATGTTCCCAACACAAAGAAATAATAAATGTGTGAGGTGAAAAAAAAAAAAAAAAGAAAGAAAATGTTGAACAGGGGCAGCTGTGACCTCATGGCTGAAGCTAGGATATTCATAGACAGAGGGATCTGAGAAATATACTCCTTAATGAAAAGTGAGAAATAAAGTACCCAAGTTTGTAATATTCAATTGCACTATAGCTATACGATCACATATTTATAACCCATCTAAACAATAATTAAAGGAACGACATTATGTGCCCAACCTCAAAATGAAATGTTCTCTATGAAAAAACAGCCATTAATCAATGTGATTACGTGAACCTTAGAGTAGGTTAATGAAATAGATTTTTCCCCCTTTTAGAAATGTTTAGCATATGAAATCTTTTTTTTTTTTTTTTTTTTTTTGAGACAGAGTCTCAAGCTGTCACCCTGGATAGAGTGCTGTGGCATCACAGCTCACAGCAACCTCCAATTCCTGGGCTTAAGCGAGTCTCCTGCCTCCGCCTCCCAAGTAGCTGGGACTGCAGGCGCCCCCCACAACGCCCGGCCATTTTTTGGTTGCAGCCGTCATTGTTGTTTGGCAGGCCCGGGCTGGATTCGAACCCGTCAGCTCAGGTGTACGTGGCTGGCGCCTTAGCCCGCTGAGCCACAGGCGCCGAGCCAGCATATGAAATCTTTACTCTGAAAGTCACTCAAAGATACCTTTTTAAAAATATTATTTACAGTTGCTATCCAGCGCAGGATACATTTCAAATGTATCTTGATTAGACAGACACATGTAACAAAAGTTCCTTTCCTTGAAAATGTGTGCAGGAGTTCAGAAAACATAATAACTTCACTTTACTGTAACACTGATACTCTTTTCCTGTTCCGGCTTTTGCTTGCTTCTTTTTAAGGCACAAAGAGCACTCATCTTCTCAGCCTCCCAGGCTTTCGGGTCACTTGACAATAGCAGAATGCAAATTACTCAACAACTACATATTTAAATAACCACTATGTAACGGAAATTTAGCAAAATCAGTGACCCTGTGCAAGATGTATATTCTCATTCAGTCTCCCTCCTTTATTTGCCCTGACCTGCCAAGCTAACTTTATCTCTTAGTACTCTCCAGAAAATCCCCCTCCCCAAATCTGTCCCTTTAGGAGCTACCAATGTTACAGAATCAGTTCCTTGCTCAAAAAATCCTCAAGGACTTCCGTATCAATTAAGATTTGCATTTGGCAGCTGGTAACAGAGCCCAGAAATAATAGTGGCTTACACAAGATAAAAGTTTATTTTTCTTTTCTGTAAAAGAATTCTGGAGATAAGCAATGGAACACTGGTGTGGCATCGCCTATAGTTCCTGTATCTTTCTGCTCCACAATGCACCTTCTATCCTCAGAAACAAAGGATACCTCCTCAAGTTGCATCCATCTTATCCACCTTTTAGGCAGCCAGAAGGGAACAGACAGCCAGATGTCAAACTCCTTTTCAAATTCCATCAGGACCCAACACAGTCCAGCAGACTCCATGAGCACTCCTTAAATAATTGAATATACAAAAATGAATTAACTTCTGTGGCAGTACTGAAGTAGGATAATTCATCACTCACAAAACTTTATAATAAATATCAGCAATGTACATAGGGAACCACATTAAAAACTATGGGGCATAATTTTGAAACCTTTTTTTTTTTTTTTTGAGACAGAGTCTCACTGTGTCGCCCTTGGTAGAGTTCTGTGGCGTCACAGCTCAAGCAACCTCCAACTCTTGGGTACAAGCGATCCTCTTGCCTCAGCCTCCCAAGTAGCTGGGACTATAGGCACCACCCACAACACCCAGCTATTTTAGAGACTGGATCTTGCTCTTGCTCAGTCTAGTCTTGAACTCCTGAGCTCAGGTGATCCACCCACCAGGCCTCCCAGAGTGCTGGGATTACAGACATGAGCCACCTCGGCTTGGCCTAATTTTGAAACTCTTAAAAGGTGTCTTTAATATATCTACACAATTGTCTTGCCATAGCACCTGAAATTCCCAGAATTAGAGATTTGTTCTGTTGGATTAAGAGACTGTCTGGTATGCTGAGAAACCAGGAGAGTTACAGTAAATATGAAGTAACTTTTCTTTTTTTCCCAGTTTTTGGCCAGGGCTGGCTTTGAACCCACCACCTCTGGCATATGGGGCCAGCACCCTACTTCTTTGAGCCACAGGTGCCGCCCAAGATGAAGCAACTTTTGACATCCACAAACATAAAGGATGCACAAAAAATTCTCAATGCTATCAAGCAGCACTGAAATGCCAAGATCAAAAGGCTCTTTGGGGGAGAGGAGGCGTTTGAAAGGTTCATGAACACTTTTTGGTAAATTTGTGAATGGAGTGATGTCTTAGTGCTCTAACAAGCCCTTAACAGAGTAAGTTAGTTTAGAGGAGGGAGGAAAAGTCATCTAGTCAGGTCAGAGAAGCACTGCATCAAGAACCTGGGAGTTCTGGGTTTCAGTCCTGCCTCAGCCACACCCCAGCTGGGGAACCTCACACAACTGACAACCTCTCTGGGCTGCAGTTTTCTCAAAGGAGAGATTTGGACTAAATGATCTAAGTTCCCTTCATAGCACTGAAATGGTAATTACTTGATACTAATATCTTGTGCTTTGGACATTCTTGCAAAGGTGTTGAAAGCATGAAAATGAATATTTAAGGAATAAAATTAGGCTTTAATGTGGGGAAGCTGGAAAATAGGTACCATCGTGTGAATACAATGTGCCAGCCAAAGAGCTCTGCTGGTCCACTCCCAAGGGCCAGAGGTGTAATTTTCAAAGCAAGAAGACTCACCCTGGTGAGTACAGGGGAAGCCTCTCTTGGGGTGTAGAGGTGGTGGCCTATTCCTGAGTAAAAACATGATAATAAAATAATGAACATGCCAGAGGTGGTGGCTTATGCCTGTAATCCTAGCACTCTGGGAGGCAGAGGCCAGTGGACTGCCTGAGCTCAGGGGTTCAAGACCAGCCTGAGCAAGAGCAAGACCCTGTCTCTAGTACAGATAGGAAAAACTAGGCAGGTATTGTGGCATACACTTCTAGTCTGAGCTCCTCTGGAGGCTGAGGCAAGAAGATATCTGGAGCCCAAGAATTTAAGGTTGTAGAGAGCTTGTGATGATGCCACAGCACTCTACCCAGGGCCACAGTGTGAGACTGTGTCTCAAAAATAAAAATAAATTAAATAGCGAACACACTCATCGCTATTACTTTACGCAGGCCTGTTCTAAATGTTTCCCATACATTACATTTTTTTCCCCGAGAAAGATGTTCTTAAGATTGTGAAAAGAAGGGGAAAGCAAGAAGCAGAATTAAGGTTTGTGAGGTACTTAGTCCAGGGCATAGCACAGAGTAAGTTCTCATAGCTGTCACTGCCAACAAAAGGCCTCATGGAGACGGTCCCTTTTCTCCCCCACTGTCGAGCATTCACTGAATCTCACTCTGCTATGGTGCAGCCACATTCCCACGGTGCAGCAAACCCTCAGAAGACATCAATAGGAACCACAGATTTTCTCAGGTAAATGACACCACCCTGGGCCCCGGGCCTTGATAGGCCATTCAGAATATGCCAGAGATAAGCAGTTAGCTCCCTCCTCCTCGCTTTCTATCAGCAGAGCTCTCCTTTGAGTGGAGATTTGTTTTATTTTCTTGTACTGGAGGAGGAGAGCAGGAGAAGTGGAGGGCTGGAAAGGAAAAGGAAACAAAGAAGATAAGAGGCAGGAGTTATTTCAGGTCTGAGTTTTGGCCGGGGCTGATATTTAGAGCTATTATTTTCCAGCACTGTAGAAGACAAACGCTTTTCCTAAAGATGGAAACAGGAACAATTGTGATTTGATTAGCTCCCAATGAACCTGAGTTGATAGCTGAAGAATTGAACACTGGACAATCAATTTGCAGACCCCTGGAAAAGCTTGGGTGGTGGGGTGGTGGGGGGTGGAGGGGGCGGATCACAGCCATCACCCCTTCTCTGGTCACCAACCGACTCTGGGTCATTATACCAAGTTAGCCAGCAGAGGTCTCTCTTTTACTGATGTTCAGTTTTCAAAACAACAACAAAACAACAACAAAACCCTCTTTCAAAGTCTCTTTCTAAAGCCTAATAAATAATGAATCATGTAGCCAAAGTTATCTGCGCACATTGAATCCAGTCACTCAGTAAAAATGAAAGAGAAAAACACTGAGCTATTTGAAGAAAAAGATTCAGTGTTTACCCCTTAGCTGTTTCACTTGCTTAGAAAAGATTCACACTGATTGTGCAGGCAAAGAACAAAACCTGGATCTGTCCCTAAAACAGCACAAACAACTGGCTCATTATGACAAGGAAAAGGAACTTGGGCTTAAGACAGGAGCAGAATGGAGCAGGACTCTGTCAGGGACCTTCTACCGACACTAGGGATGGTCCTTGCTTAGGACTGCTGCTCTCCAAACTTGAAAAACACCACTCATGACCAGTCCCCACTCCGATGGGCCAAGCACTTCACCTTACATCCTGCTCACTTAATGAAACTAGAGTTTTGTTCTATTTTTTAAAAAATTACATATGTTAAGCAGCATTATGTAAAGGCACAAGGCTGAACTTTTCCTTCCCACATTCCATCTGAATGATCCCAATACAAGACAAATGGTTTCAACTAAAATTAGAAAATAATCGAATCGAATTGAATTGAATTGAATAATCGAATTCAAATTGAAGTTGCCATTGTTCTTGGAGTAAAGACCAATATCCCTAAGCCTATCCCTGCAGCCATAGTCCTCATTCCTTCTGTCCCGGCTCACTGTGTCCCAGACACAGCACCTTCTTTCCTTCTGAGGGGCAGCGTCAGACTGTGACTATGCTCTGCCGGGATCACTCCTTCCCCTGCTCTTTTCAACTGGTTAACTTCTGCTCAGCCTCCCGGTCTCAAGCTGAAGGTCATTTCGTTAGGGGGGATTTCCTAGCGCCCCCCCCCCCCGCCCAAAATCAGGCACTCTGCTTCAAACTCTTAGAGCACCCTGCTGTGCAGCTGCTGAAATAGAGGGGAAGCCACCACCTGTGAGGTATGGGGCTTTTTTTTCTTTAGAGAAGAAGGATGGGGGCTCTTTACGTTGCCCAGGCTGGATACAACTCCTGGGCTCAAGCAATCCTCCTGCCTCAGCAGAGTAGTAGCTGGGACTACAGGCATTTGGGAGATTGACTTAAAGGCCCTTTTCTTTTCAGTGAACACAGGCTGCCTGGGGAAAGAGTTTAGATGTTGGCCCGGTTGCTTCCTCAGCTGGACACCTTTGTATGGATTCCAGATTGCTGGAGCACAGAGCAGACACTCTGAGGTCCCTCTATAGCACATATCTTCAGAGCACTCACCTAAACTCCATTGAATGACTATAGCTATGGTTACTCCTTGTCTCCTCCAAAAGCTGCAGGAGGCCAGCACTCGTGTTTATCACACGACCTCACCTGGCCCTGAGTAGGGGCTGACTGAGCATGCATGCAACAGTGAAGCCATGTCAGCTCCGCCGAGCAACACCAAGTTAAGCATTCACATGCTTTTTTTTTTCCTAGTGAGATTATAAATGCTCATTGTTCAGCCTACACTATTGTACTATCGTCTTTCTTTGACGCCTGTGAATATGTGGTTTGTGGCCAAAAATCAGGAGTCTAGCTTCCCTGGAAAATAATCTGATCCACGGGGATGGAAAGCATGATTTGACGATAAAACAGGAATCACAGAGTTATAAACCAGAAGGAATCCTATAAATCATCCTGTCTCACCTCCCTGCTTGGCAGGAAATCAAGAAGGAGAATTTTCTCATCTGTAAAATGGAAAGACTGGATAAAGTGATCTTCCACATGCGTATTCTGAGATTCTGAGTCACCAAGGATTGGTCTGCTAACTTGAAATTTAAAACGGTTTTCCCAGTACTATATCCTAAGTAACTAATGTAAGGCAGGGAGTTGATGTTGAATTCCCAGGTGGATTCCCTGAGTGTTCCAAGTGCCAAAGATCAAGGAATGCGAATTTTGGGATAATGTTACCAGTGAGATCCCGTGTGTCAAAAAGATGGAATAAGCTCAATTTTCCATGGTTTGTTAAGATATCCCTGAGTTAATAGGAATGATATTTATACCTTACTTATGAGTTCTAGAAGCTGAATCATATACAAAAATACATATTACATATTCCTCATAACTCACACGTGGATTTAACAATATCTTAAGTTAGATAGGAAAATGAAAGGAAAAGGAATTATTGAAATGTCTATACTCTGTTAATGTCTGAGAAGAGATACTATCTGTGAGACATAAAGAGAAACTCTGATTCCACTGCCAAGAAAGTATAATGATGATCATTTTTCAAATATTTCATTTTTGAAATATCTTTATGTTTTTCCTTATTAAAAATCTACTATAAAAATGCAACCACTACCTAAATGTTTAGGGAAGTCTCTTCAAAATCCTGCAGAAATAGGGACTACAGATAATATGAGGGGTACTTCCCAGGCCAATTGTATGACACATAATAGGAATATTTTATATCCATATATAAAATAAGTGGGTTTTTCACAAAAAAAATTTATAAAACCATAAGTATTGCTCTGTGCCTGCTTTTTGCCTACTGTATCAGAAACAACTTTTCCTATTAATACATATAAAGCTACTTGGGGTATTTCAATGGCTGCAATTTGTGTCATTCTCAGATATAGTTGGTTCAATCAAATAATCAATTCTGTAATCCTATGTCTATGGGAGTTTTGTTTGGTTGTTTACTTTTTATTTTTTAAATACAATATGTAACATTATAATCATTATGCTGGTAAATTAGTCACACGTATGATCATTTCCCAAAAGTAAATCTGTAGAAAAGGAATTGTGAAATCAAACAGTATACGTATTTTAAATGCACAGTACATAATATATAAAGTGTGTGTTTGTGTGTAAAAGACATTTAACATCTTCCTTCAAATGGTTAGCTATAGCCCCACACCATTTATTGCTTAACACAGTTTCTCTCTACTGATTAGACATTCCACATTTATCATGCAATAAATTCTGCCTGGAGCTTTTAAAAGAGAATTAAGAGCTTGGAGGGAAAGCCAGAATAAGGTGATGATTTTGGAGAGACTGGTATTATCAGCTCTATACAGGCATTAAAAGCAGGAATGGATGAGGATGTGTTGAGAGAAGCGGTTGAACTGGCTTTAAGAGGCTGATTCAGGGGATTTCTACGGGCAAAGGAGGTGATGCCATTAAGTAATGACTCAATGATTCGGCTGGGAGGGATTGTACCCTGAACATGAAAGGTGGTCATGGCTTGCACACACGCAACCTCCTTGCTTCTTTAGTCACCAGTGAAGCTGGAAAAAGCTCACTCAGCCTTGGATAAAAGGAGAGAAGCAAAGCTTAAACAGTCAAAAAATAATAATGGCCACCTTCGTATTTTAGTGATGCTATGCCTCAATGTCCCCAAATGTATTTATTCTGTACATAGCTTATATCCCACTAGTCCCAGGTGAGCATTTTTTTCATTTCTTAAGGGCATTTTATATTTCCTTGTCTGAAATTTCCTTTTCTGTGTTCATTTTCTTTATTTTCCTATTTGCTTTTTTCATTGATTTGTAGAAAGTCTTTATTTATTAGGAAAATTTACCCTTTGATATAGAGGATTCCAAACATTTTCCCCAGTTTGACATTGTATTTGTATGTGGGTGTATGTGTTATTAATTTATTACCACAAATAAATGTATACCAGTTCCTTTCAGAAATCATTGGAGGTGATACTAATTTCAACAAATGCCTTACTTTTTAAAACTTTTTTTGGTTGTGGCAAAATATATGTAACATAAAACTTATAATTTTTAGCATTTTTTTTTGCAATATAGTAATTCAGTTTATTAAATCCCAATTTAAAACATTAATATTTGTTGTTAAGGATGACAGCAGTAATTAAAATAAAACATATTTATGAAATTAACATAGTACTGGCTATGGTTACTACAAGACAAAATAAAAACTGAAAGTCTTTATTAATTATATTGTTTACAAATGTCATTATTTATTACATATCAGCTATTGTGCTGTACAGCACACATACATTATCCCATTTTTAAATAACCACTTAATAGCCCTGAGAAAGTTATACATATCCTTATTATATAGACAAAGAAATAGAAATTGTAAAAGGTGAAGGAACTTGGAAAAGGCAGGAAGTTAAGTAACTGGACTCCAACCCAAGCAGTCTGATTCCAGAGCCTGAAGTAAAATCACTACTCTAGTCCCTCACAAATACGCCAGGGCCTCACAAATCAGAGGACCCAGGACACCGTATGACATTCTTTTACACAGAACATATGGGAACTTAAAATTTTTTTTCCAGTAGTAGTTGTGTTTTTAGTTATTTCCTTTTTGTTGTTTTTTGGGGCATTCGTTTGTTTGTTTGTTTGTTTTTGATAGGATCTGTCTCTGTTACCCAGGGTGGTCTTGACCTCCTAGGCTCAATGATCCTTCCGAGTACCTAGGACTACAGGCACATTCCACTGTGCCTAGCTTGTTTTTTTTACCATTGCTAAATACCTGTAACATCAAATTTACATTGTAACCATTTTTAAGTACACAGTTCAGAGGCAGTAAGTACCTTCACAGTGTTGTCAATAACTCTATGACATCTTTTCACTTTGCTTATGGTAGGTCTTGCCATGCAGAACATTTTTACTTTTATGCCATCCAATCTTCCAATATTACATCTTATGAATTCTATGTTTTATGTCACACCTAAAAAGCCCTTCCCCACTCTGAGATTTTATTTTTAAAAATCCTCTGAGGTTTCATACCAGAGGTTTCTTCTGATATGTCTGTTTCATTTTTTTTTTTCTGCTTCACTCTCTTTACTTCTTCAGGAATTTACCCAAGTGTAAAGGGTGAGATAAGGATCCCACTTCATTTGTTTTTAATGCTACCAGGGATTATATTTGGAACTAGACAAATTCATTCAAAACCCAATGGGAAAAAAGGCAAGCAAAAGAAACCAGGAAAATTCTGGGGGGAAAAAAGAGCAGGGGGACTAGAACTAGTTTATCACTTGGGATCAGGAGGACTAGTCCTACTAGAAATTAAAGCATATTCTAAATTTATAGTAATTAAAATAATATGGCCAGGGATAGATAGAATGACAGAACAAGGGAACTAAATGGGATGATCAGAATTTTTAATCAGAATTTAGTGTTAAGGTACAAATCAAATAGGGAAGATGACCATCTATCACAGTGAATGTTCCTGTCCAATAACATGGTACACTTTTCTTTCTTTTTTTTTTTGAGACAGAGCCTCAAGCTGTTGCGCTCAGTAGAGTGCCATGGCATCACAGCTCACAGCAACCTCCAACTCCTGGGCTTAAGTGATTCTCTTGCCTCAGCCTCCCAAGTAGCTGAGACTACAGGTGCCTGCCACAATGCCCAGCTATTTTTTTTTTTTTTCAGTTTTTGACTGGGGCTGGGTATGAACCTGCCACCTCCGGGGGCGGCAGGGGGGCGGCACCCTACTCCTTTGAGCCACAGGCACCTTTGGCTATTTTTTTTGTTGTTGTAGTTGTCACTGTTGTTTAGCAGGCCCGGGCTGGATTCGAACCCGCCAGATCTGGTGTATGTGGCTGGCGCCTTACCCGCTTGAGCTACAGGCGCTGAGCCTAACATGGTATGCTTTTCATTTGTTCAGGTCTTCTGCTGGAGACACAATCCTAGAATGAGAACACTGCTCCATCTCCCTAATGCCTTCCTGTTCCCTGAAGAGTAGTAGTGAGGCTTTTGGGGGAATCTAAATTTTTTTCCAAAGTCAATCCTAACATATTGGACTTTCCAGTCTCTCTCTTTCTACAAGGTGCAAAGCTGTGGTGACCAAATCTGATTTCATCTGTACCTTATTCCCATAATCTGGGCACAAACCCAACACTAACTGGTAAAGGATAAATGGTAAGTGTTAGATTTTGATAGAATTCTATTTAAAGGTTTCAGAGGCTAAGTTTGGGTCTCACTTTAATTTGGGAAGTTAGCATGGCAGCTAAAAGGTACCACCTCCTCAGGAGTATTAGTCACGACTCTTAAAGGTGGAACCACAAGTTACCACAGATGTCGGTCTCAAACAGCAATATCCAATAGAAATATAACTGGAGCCACATCTATAAATTAAAACTGTCTGGGGCTGGGCACAGTGGCTCACACCTGTAATCCTAGCCCTCTGGGAGGCTGAGGTGAGTGGACTGCTTGAGTTCACGAGTTTGAGACTAGCTTGAGCAAAAGCGAGACCCTGTCTCTACTAAATAGAAAAACTGAGGCAAAAAGATCACTTGAGCCTGAGTTGGAGCTTGCTGTGAAGTATGACGTGACAGCACTCTACCCAGGGCAACAGCTTGAGACTGTCTCAAAAAAAAAAAAAAAATTGGCAACTACACTTAAAAGAAGTAAAAACGAATAGATGAAATTCATCATCATAACACATTTTATTCAGCCCAATATATCAGAAATATTTCAACATGTAATCAATATAAAAATTATTAATTGGGGTATTTAACATTTTTTTTTTTTAGAGACAGAGTCTCACTTTATCGCCCTCGGTAGAGTGCCGTGGCGTCACACAGCTCACAGCAACCTCCAACTCCTGGGCTTAGGTGATTCTCTTGTCTCAGCCTCCCGAGTAGCTGGGACTACAGGCGCCCGCCACAATGCCCGGCTATTTTCGTGTTTTGCAGTTCAGCCAAGGCCGGATTTGAACCCGCCACCTTTGGTATATTGGGCCAGCGCCCTACTCGATGAGCCACAGGCGCCTGCCCTGAACATTCTTTTTTCACACTAATTCTTAGAAGCCTGCTGTATGCCACACAGCACACCTCAGTTTGGTCTAGCCACATTCAAGTACTTCACACAACTGTACAAGATGGTAATGAGCAAGGAAAATGCCTTAATTTAGGCCAGTTGCAATAGTTCACGCCTGTAATACTAGCACCCTGGGAGGCTGAGGCAGAAGGATCCCTTAAGCTCAGGAATTCAAGACCAGCCTGAGCAAGAGCAAGACCCCATCTCTACTAAAAAAAAAAACAAAAAAAAAAACAAAAAAAAAAAAACAGCGGGACTTTGTGGGGCACTTGTACTTCTGGCTATTGGGGAGGCTGAGGGCAGGAAGATTGCTTGAGGGTAGTTTGAGGTTGCTGTAAGCTAGGCACTACAGCCTGGGACAACAGGATGAGACTTGGTCTCAAAAAAAAAAAACAAACAAACAAAAAAAGGCTTAATTAAGTGGCATTCCTGAAATCCCAAAGATGGAAATAAGGTATCTCAAAAGTCTACAACAGACTTTGAAATCACTAGTCCAAATACTTGATGTTTGAATTTTGTCTACCATGTCCCCACCAAGGGGTCCCCAGACTTGTGCTTGACTCCCTCCAGGGATGGTGAGCTCACTTCCTGAGGCTAGCCTGTCCTTTATTTTTATTTTATTATTATTATTTTTTTTTTTTTTGTAGAGACAGTCTCACTTTATTGCCCTCGGTAGAGCGCCGTGGCCTCACACAGCTCACAGCAACCTCCAACTCCTGGGCTTAGGCGATTCTCTTGCCTCAGCCTCCCAAGTAGCTGGGACTACAGGCGCCCGCCACAATCCCTGGCTATTTTTCTGTTTTGCAGTTCAGCCAAGGCCGGGTTTGAACCCGCCACCTTCGGTATATGGGGCCGGCGCCCTACTCGATGAGCCACAGGCGCCGCCCACTAGCGTGTCCTTTACTCAAAAAATTCCTCTATTAAGACACATAGATTTTCCGACAGTGGGAAGGTGGGTCCCTGGAGGTCAGGAGTGACCAGTGGACCTTTATGATGTGGGATTAGAGAGATTAAATGAGTGCAGTCTTACTAAAATCATAATCAGGTTGGTTTATGGTGTTTCATGGAGCTTAGTTGGGTTGGATAATTAAGTGGTTTGTGGGCTAAGAAGGATTGGGGGACTTAACTAAAAAATGCCACCACAGAGTTCGGAATTGTTAGAAAACTAGGGTTGGACATCTGGTTAAAATCGCCTGCTACAATGCAACAAGAGCAGAGAGACGAGGAGGGGAGAGAGAGAAGAGAAAAAAGGCAAGAGAGGAAGGAAATATGCTAACCTCACTAACACGGAGATAGAATGATTTGGAGAGTAATTTGAACTACTACTTAGAATTTTCACAAAGTAAAACACAATCAGGTTCTCATTAATAAAGGATATTGTTTCCATTAGATCTCTATCACAAATAACACCATCCTAAACTCTTATTAGAGTACACGCACTTGATCAAAAGAATCAATTCCCAGACTCCAAAATCAAAGGCACTTAAAAGGCCCTATCTTATCTTCATTTTGTTTTGACACATTCCTCACTCAAACACTCTGGGAATTAGAGACAGAAATTTTTTTCTTTAATTCAGTAAAAATGACACTGACTGCCCGAGTTATGATGGATTCTGAGTGGCACTGCACATAATACATTTCTGCTCTATTTCCATTTCTTCTGTTCCTTTCCCCACCCGCCCACAGGGTGCGGAAAGGTGTTCTCTTCCACCCTCCCGCGCTCCCCAATTCTACCTTGCCAAAGCAGGGGAAGGTGCATCCTCGCCAGAATCCTGCCCGCGCCTTCCTAGTACCTCTGGCCAGCAGCCGGTGACACGGCACGCCCTGGACATCCACTAACGTCCTATACTACATCTCTGCCCCCGCCGAAGCTTCTCCCGATTGTGAATCGCTGCCCGGCACTCCCCCCACCCGCCCGCACACCGTCAACGGCACTTGGGGAAGAAAAATTTTGGAACAGAAGCTCCACCCATACCTCCTTCTGCCCCCACAAACCAGCTAAAACACCCCCACCACGGCCCGCCGATGCAGTTTTCGTCACACGATCTGGGGTACAATATTTTTACAAGAAAACAAGCGTCCAAAAAAGAAAAAAATTCAAACTGCACGCGCCGGCCAATGGGGGAGAAGTGGGAGGCGGGCGGAGGAAGTGCGCGGCGCGCCCAGCGGGTGGGGGCGCGGGGCGGGCGCCCGGGCTGGGACCGCAGGGGATTCGTAAAACGCGGCGGGCGCACAGTTTGGGGCTTTTTTTTTTTTTTCCTTCAAAACCAGCCCTAGCGCGAGACTCCGCCTGAAGCTGCAGCCTCTCGGATCCACCTTAAATCTTCAGTGGACTCCGCGCAGGGGTCAGTGGGCGCAGCCAATGCCAATCAAGTTTACAACCACCAGCACGGGAGGGAAAAAAAAGAGGAAAAAAAATAATCTTCAAGTTCTCTCCTGCACACACACGCACGCACGTACGCACGCACACACGCACATTCACACGCACACAAAAGGAAGGAGGGGGCGGGGGACAGACGCTCGGAAGAGGGGGAAAATGTTTGCGAAATGCGCGTTCGAGGCTCCGTGGCCGCGGCGGGAGCGCTCGCGGACGGCGCGCGGGAAGCGCGGCCCGACCCGAGCGCCATGATGGTCGCCGCGGTTCGGAGCCCATTTTCTGGAGGGGGAGCTGTAATGATGCAATCCTCCGGCCCCGCGTCCCGGCTGCGCCCTTGAGCCTGGCCTTTTCTTTACGTTTCTTTGAGGCGCGTCGAGGCTTCGCGCCCAATGCATTGACTCCTTTTTGTGTTTTTTTCTTTCCGATTCCTGCCTGTCCTGTGTGCCCCCACGCGTGACCGGACGGGTACGCAGATGGCCACAGAGGGACTTGAGTTTTCGTGTAAACACTGCACTTTCGGTTCTGCGGGGTCGGCCTGCGGCTGACCCCACCCTACCCCAGCTCTGGGAGTTGCCCCCAGAAGTTTTCTAGCTGGATCGGGGGCCTCCTCCTCACCTCGGCCTCCCTTGCAAGGTTTCTCCTCTTATTTTTGGCCTGGAGGGAGGGCATAGTGGGCGTAGGGTGTGGCTCAGGTGAAAGATGGCAAATTAAAGAAATTCATACCCTGAAAAGGAGACCCGAAATCCTAAGCGAGCTTTTACAACATGTTTAAATGCAAAGAGCTTAAGTGGAGCAAGTATGTAAGTTGTGAAAAGGCAACAAATTGCGATGATAAAGATGAAATGGCGAAGGCAGCGTTTCCCGGCCGCCGGGAAAGGTCGCTCCAAGAGGCTCGGGAGGTGGGCGCTCCGTGGCCTGAAAGGCCGCCCGCCCCGCTGCCCCCATTGAAGTCCGTAGCGTCCCCAGCCCTGCCCCAATCGCGCCCCAAACCCACGTTTCCCGGTTCTTCCTCGCCTCTGTCTCCCGTGCTGGCAGCCATGGGGGAACTTTGCAAAGTGGGGGTGAGGGCGGAGGCGACCCCCGCAAGCTGCCGTGACTGTCTGCCAGAGCCGCGCGCCGCCGCGGCCCTCCGCGGCCGCCGGCGAGCCGGGCAGCCTTTCGAAATGCGCGGGGCTGCGGATCATTGGAGCCCGGGGTAGGGGTGGGAGCGGGCTGCTTCCCTGGAGGGTCCACGAATTCGGAAGGGCTCTGTCCTTCGCACAAATGCCCCCACCGTTCGGGAGGCACTGGGGCAGTCGTGTGGAGAGTCAGTGTGTGGGGAAGAACGGGGGCTCTCGCTTTCTTTCTCAGCCCTGGGGTGAGGATGAGGGAGGAAAGTTTCTGAGAAACCGCCCAGCCCCGCTGCGCGGCAGAGGCGCGGCCGCCCTCCGCGGCCTGCGGACGCCCGGGCGCGGGAACGGAGCGCGGCGCCGGGGCCAGTGCGGGAGCTGAGAGTTGGAGTCGATGAGCTGGACTGCGTAGATGGCCTTTTAGGGTCGAGGTACCTGCCAGCCTGGCAGCGCGTCTGTCCGCGCGAGGGGGCGCGGGGCTGCCGCGCTGTTAGCAGAGACGACGGCGCGGCAGCCCGGGTAGCCGGGCATGGGGTGGCGGGCGCCGGCGGCCGCATCCCCCCGGAGGGATGTTAGCTGCTGGCCGCGCAGACCCGGTCGAGGTGAGGACGATCCGAAACGCAGGGTAGCTTTCGGAGGCTTGACTCAGATGTGTACCGGACCGAGGACACGGTGACTTTGGGGCTGCCTTCCTGTGAACGTGCCTGGCGCGGCGAGCATCCACTTCTCCCTGACCCAGCGTTCCTGAAACGCAATCTCTAAAAATTCACACTTCAGAGGCCTTTTAAGAGATGAAAATGAGGTACAAGAAGTAGTTAAGAGGCCGTTTTCCACTCCCTTAAAGTCACTTTCTGAAGTATATACTTTTTTATTCAGAGGAACTTAAATTTTATTTCATTATTTCCTGACCCTCCACTCCCTCCTCCCCATTTTGTTTTTCTTGCTGTCTTAGTCTCTTCCTGAAAAACACCCTGTATGAATGTTTTAAACAAAATCACAAAAACACCTTTAGTCTTTAATTAAAATAATGCCTACTTGAAAAATGTGACCCAGCCTCTACAGGACCTATTTTTCCCTTCCCCGCAGCTGCAGAGTCAATCCTGCTTTAAAAAAAAAAAAAACAACTTCGGGTCAAAAAATGCTGAAACTATTTGTTCATAACCTCTTTGGGGGTGCAATAATGTAAATGCAGGTATTGGAAGGAAACAATTTAAATAAACAATTCAAATACACATTTTTACACTCTACTACTTGCAAATTCCTAGAATAAATGATTTCCTTTTTACACCTTAACCACATTTAAGAGAATGTGGAATTACGGGAATCATTTTAGTAATCTGACTTGAAAATGACTAAAATTTTTTTATCTTAAGTAAAAAATATAGCATCTGTTATAGGGACCGAAACCACAGATTTGGTATTTAGATGAACCAGTTTGGGGATGTGTAGATTGTAACTAGGATATTTAGAAATTGAGTAATTTGTTTATAATGATCAGTTAAATTTGAAAAATATTTACCTAGTGTAGAATGCACACCACTTTCTTACAGGCCCATTTTTGAACATTTTTAACAAAATGTGAACATCAGGTGGTCCCTACAATTGCTTTAATTCCCTACAGAATTTAGAGAAGTCATGTTACTTTCATTTTCAATCCTGTGTATGTGTGTTCAGTCTACACTTTTCTAAGTACTTTTGGTTCTGGTAACATTCATATCCTAGAAGTCCTATTTTAACTAATGGTGGCTTTAACAATCTCATTTATATGAAAACGTACTTTTTCACTTTCACCTTCTAAAAGCTTTGTTCACCCTTACAAAACCAAATGTAAAATTTTATCTACTAACTATGTTCAGACCCACATAAAACATCATCTGAGTTGTGGGTCTGAAATAACCTAGACATTTGCCACTTCACATTATATTTTGCAGTTTTGACTAGGATGCCAGATCAGACACCTCAAGCTTAGTAAAGCACATTACACTGGACTCAATGAATAGCTATGGAAGTTCTTTATTGAATTGCTTAATGTGTAACAATAATTGGCATCTTTTTCACACATTACAAAAAATTATACTTGGCTCAGTATGCAACCTTTAAGCATAGCCATATTATTTAACAGAAGAGAGTTTGAAAAA
>CAUYRH010057105.1:0-44494 GCA_963574655.1 Perodicticus potto
ATGTCTTTATATAGTGATGAAGAAAATGCTATGAGGGCTATCTCTCACAGTACGATCGAAATGTTTCTGATTGTATATGAAGCACATTCTGCCCTATGATTGCACCAATGTACACAATTATGATTTAATAAAATTATTAAAAAAAAAAAAAGAAAATGGGCTGATTTCAAAATCCACGGGAGACCAAGCAGTGAGTGCAGGCAGTGGGGCTGGAGAAGCCACTTTTTGCAAGTCTGAGGAGGTAAGTGCAGTTTCATGACTGAAGGTGAAAGAATGGAAAACAGAAAGACGTTTTTGAGTTATGCAGGAATATAGGGGGCAGTTCTGATAGAGTGGTATGTCATACATGTAAAAAATTGAGTTTCATAATTTTAGAAGATTTAATATAATTTAAAAATTCATCTTTTAAAATAAATTTCAGAAGCAGTGGCTAATTTCATTTTGCCTCTCCTTTTCTCATCCACGAGGCTTTGCTAAATTGAGCTTAAACTCAGATACTTCGGAATGATTTATATCCAATTTGGAGACATCATCTTCATTATTTTAAAGCATATTTTTCATTGCAATAACTTTTAGTACTAACACTATTGATTAGCTCCTGGTTATCTATATTCAAAGCTGTGCCTTTCACTAAAATAAAAACTAAAATGAGGACTGAAACATTTTGAAATGATTATGGCTAACACTCTAAAAGATCATTTTGATGGATCGTTCAGTAGAGAGTGCAACTCAGTTTTGATGGTGTCAAAATCTAGTCTTATTTTGACACAAAATACTTCAATGTAGGTGTCATTGCTAGAAATTTCAAAGTCCGATGGTATAATTACACAAAAGAAAATGATGAAATAAGATAAAAATAGAATTAGAAAGAAAGTTAATGAACTGGATGGATAATAGAATATTCATTTAATTTTCCTGGTGCACAGAAACTGTTAACTTGCTGAATGTGCCTGTGAGACAAAACTGGTATCTGTGCACAGTGCTGAAATTTTATACAGTCTATTCTGGCAAATACTCACATGCAGTAGAGACATCTTTTAGAAATTTCATGATTTTGTCAATTTTTATTTTCTCTATGAAACTGGGAAACGTTTTCTATTGGTAGTGGGCATAATGATCATAGCGATTCAGGTATAAAATTTTGCTAATATCAAAACAGGTCACACTACATGAGCTATTGGCTCCCATGATAGTTACAATTCTACAGAAAAGACAGTTTAGGGGGGTGTGATTATTTTCATGTATTTGGCCTCAGCACCCACAACTGGGGTAACCATCACTCATCAGATTCTATGTTTTGGCTAATAATCAGAATAATCTACTGATTTCCCCAGGCACTCTGAAAATTAATAGTGCTGGCCTAGAATTTGCATTCTTGATCTGTCTAGTAATACTTGCTCTTTTGCCTTGCATAATGCTCCCCCAACGGGCGTAGATTTCAGGTTATTTAACCTGGTCTCAATTTAGTCACTTAGGAGTGCATGCTACCCATAGTCTAGCACCCAAAACAGAATTCCGATAGGAACCACAGTGCTCACATCGGGACTCATTCTTTCCCCCCAAACTAGTTTAAATGTAAAATCACCTGTAGCAAAGAAGATTAGGAATAGGATTCTGAGATTAAAAACTGAAAAAATGTCACCCTTGTCCTCAAATATGTATATCATTGTAAGGGAAGCTAGTTGGAAATTACTTAAACCAAGAGGAAAATATATTTGAAATATATGAAGTGTAATATTAAGTGTTTCTGTATATGCCTGTATCAGTGATACTTCTGTAACTTCTAAAACCTAAAGTGAGTTTTCTCTGAAACAAAATTTTAAATTTGCGAGTCTTTTTTATTGTTGTTTGCTTTTGTTTAAGAGATTTTGTTTGCATATAAGAATGTTCAAAAGCCTCTAAAAATACTTTATATGAATTATTTTATTTATTCTTTATCTATCACACACGTTTACTAATCCATCCTATAGTTAATGTCATGGTTTGCCAAATTGTGCGTCCCTCAAAATTCACATGCTCAAGTTCTAACCCTCATTGCCTCAGAATGTGACCACTTTGGGAGACAATGTCTTTACAGAGATAACTAAGTTAAAGGGACGTCACTCAGTGTGCCCTAGCCCAATAGGACTGGTGTCCTTGTGATAAGAAGAGGACATTTGGACACAGATGGGCACGGGGAAGACAAAGAGAAAGGCATGGAACAGACCGTCCCCTCATAGCCCTCTGCAGGAATTAACTTGCTGACACCTGACCTCAGCCTGCTCGCCTCCAATACTGGGAGAAAATCAACTTCCATTATCTATGCCACTCAGTCTATGACACTGTTTTACTATAGCCTCAGAGAACTTGCAGCCAGGCAGGGGAAATACAATGAGCAACCAACTGCAGTGAAGAAAACGCAAAGAAGACTTTGAGAGATGAGGACGCCCCGCCCTGATATGTAAAAATGAGCTAAGAGAGGAGAAGACTGGATGGGAGGGAAAGGAAGAGCAGCAAAGCGTCTGGGGTATCTAGAGACGGCCCCCCTCCGCCAGACACGGGTCGCCCGATGTAGGACACACCCGGAGGAGTGTGACAGGGGATCGCAGCAATAGCTGAGCATATATGATTGATCTAAGTCTTCTCCCTGTCAAAAGCACAATTCTTGTTCAAATCTCTGTTTTCTGGGTTTTTTGGACAAAGCAAGAAGATCTGGGTTGGGGAAAGAGATTCTTACCTAAATTTCCCCTCATGGGGCTTATAATCTCCTTACAGGAGCATCTTCCCAGTCACTGGGGTTCCAGGCAACCTTTGTGACTCTCTGCTGTTGATCAGAATGTCATTATACAGACTATGCCTGCAATTAGGTGTTACTTCCCTTTGGCCACAGAGCTGTCCCTCCGTTTACTGCTGTGTTTATCCCCAAAGGCAATTCTGAGCAACAGGCAGGTGTGACCTTTACTGCCTCCTTGGTTCACATGCTTTCCTGACAACCCATTTATACTGCAGGAGAGAGTATTCTGGCTGCATCTCTAGGACAGCTCCCCCCAGCATAGTTATCTTATCCTAACCTTTCCCAACCCTTGTAAGAATGGTATTATTCAGTGCCTTTTATGGGCAAGACTAAGATCATAATTGTTTAGTAAATGACCAAGTGTGGATTTGAACTCAGGACTCCAAATTTCCAACCCCTATCCTGTTCCACCACCTGTAAGGAATTAAAAAGTTGGGGAACCCTGGCTCTTTCAGTGAGTGTAAGGTTTTTGGGTACAGGGTAACATTTGACTCTAATTCTGATCTAATCCCATACAGCCATGGAGGCCAATCACTTTTTACCTGAGAAGCATCTGAGAAACTTTTAAAGCACAGATGCTGCTGATCACAGCCCCAGAGATTTGGTTTCAGCTAGTTGGAGGTAAGGCCGGGCAGTGGCATTTTTAGAAGGTCCCTAGAAAATTCTACTATTCATCCAAGGTTGGGGAGATAAAAGGTTGAGAATAGGTAATATATTCCATCAGATTTTTTAAACAAATATACTCATTAATAATTAGCCAAAAAGTTTCTGCTAATTTAGTAGAACTATACAAGGCAGTAGAAGACAAAAATCAACACAAAATTGTTCAATTTTTCTTTAGATTATTCAGTTTGTAGACATTACTGACCACTGTTCCAAATTTTAAAAAATGTATTGGAATACCACCGGATCAAAATTGGAAAAACTGCTTAGAAAATCAAAACCCAAATATGTATGTTCCATGAACAGCCAAAATGTATATCTTTGTTTAAATAAATTATACGTCTTTAGAAATAGTTAAATATTTCTTGCCGAGAATCCTTTCTGAGACTATGGGAAGGTCTTTATCCATGGATAGTTTATCTTGCTCCCAGATCTTTCTCATTGTTCCTGATCCAGACTATTAATATAATGCTTCACTGAGAGCAAAATGCTTTCTTTCTTTCTTCCTTAGCCTTCAAAATTGAAGTCATGGTTTCACTATTTGAAAAATCCAAAATTCAAGCTGAACATGGATGTTAGTTACACTGCCGTATTTAAACACTTTTTGATAGAAAATGCTTTATTACCACTGATTCAAAGCCACAAGCATGCTTTGAGTCCAGTTCAATCTATTTCTTATTTGTTTCTGATTTTCTTTTTTTCCTCTTAATTATTATTAGAAGGTATAAATTTCCAGACAAGCTCGGCCTTGACAAGGCTCCATTATTTGCACATGACAAGGTTTATCAAAAACAGTTGGATTTTTCTAAGAAGGCTTTTATGTTTCCTCCATAAAATATAAATAAATGAAAAGGATTAGACAGAGGAAACGGAGTATAATTCATCACCAATGTGAAATATAGTCAACAGGTTGCAGATGGATGAACTGAAAAACTTGAGATAGGGCTCAAGGCAAGAAAACCCTCCTCCTATGGCAGCGTGACGAACATGGACATCTTGAACTTCAGTAAAGGAATGGGGCCCCTTTTGTGGTCTGTGATGTCATCTTAATTTATTATCCTTCTTTTGTTTTTCAGTGTTTGGTATATAGGTCTAAAACTGGCTTTGACTCTTAAAATCTATCATATGCTAACATTGACTGGAAACTATAGTTAAAGCTTCCCCACTAAACACACAGAAAAACAATAAAACAGCACGAAAATACACAGAGCACTGACTGGCTACTGCAAGGGTAGTGAGTTTGAGTTGCATAAGACACCCTGTTGTTGTTTTTAAAGACAACTTGATTAACAAATTTTGCATTTCAAAACCAAGACTTAGGCTGGTGCTTGTAGCTCAGAGACATACACCGGAACTGGCTGGTGGGTTCAAATCCAGCCCGGGCCTGCCCTACAACAATGACAACTACAACCAAAAAATATCCAGGCATTGTGGCGGGTGCCTATAGTTCCAGCTACTTGGGAAGTTGAGGCAGGAGAATCATTTAAACCCAAGAGTTTGAGGTTGCTGTGTGCTGTGATGCCACGGCACTCTACCCACGGTAACAGTTTGAGACTCTATCTCAAACAAACAAAACCCCCCAAGACTTAGTATATTTAAGAAAAAAATTAGGGTAGTGTGGTGACTCAGGTACTGTGGCTCACTGTAATAATAGCACTCTGGGAGGCTGAGGCTGGTGGATTACTGCAGCTCAGGAGTTTAGTAAGAGCAGCCTGAGCAAGAGCAAGGCCCTAACGTCACAAAAATTTGAAAAACACTAGCGCAATTTTGTGGCAGGTGCCTGTAATCCTAGCTACCTGGGAGTTTGAGGCAAGAGGATTGCTCAAACCCAAGAGTTTGAGGTTGCTGTGAGCTATGATGACATGGTACTCTACCCAGGGTGACAGAGTGAAACGCTGACTCACACACACACACACAAAAAAAAAAAAAAAGAAAGAAAGAAAGAAAGAAAGAAAGAAAGAAAGAAAGAAAGAAAGAAAGAAAGAAAGTTCATTTTGGTGTCTATACACACGATATCACCCTACTTATTCAAAATTAAGTATTTTAGCTAGTTTAATCTAAAACATAATGAAATTACTTTGGTTTATATATCCAGATCTAATTTTGTCTGTACTACTCAATATACAGTCTCATTGTTAATGAAATAAAAATTCATGGCACAATTTCCCCCTAAAATCTGTCTGAACTATTGTAAATAAGACACTTTCCAAGTCCCATATTGTTTCCTTGAACTTCTATTCCTATCTAATAATAATAGAGTGCTTTATAGCTTATAAATCACATTTCTGTTTAAAAGTGACATCCCTCATGACCTTCTTGTCTTTGCCTGTCAACACATGTTCTCCTAGTAATAATAAGCTCTAGCAAGGAATGAGTACTCAAAATTAGACTGATTCGAGGAACTGCCCATATGAAAGCTGGGACGTATCTCATTTTGAAGTTAAATAATTTAACAACTTTCCCTGGAAGAGGACATGAACTGGATGTGTCATTTTAAACAGAGAAATGTTTACTGATACTTTTGAAAAGGAGAAAAATGAAATATGCCAATAAGGTAGGAGTTTGAGAGAGCCCTGTACAAATGATAATCCAAGTACATTCACATAACCTTCTGTCAAAGCAGAAATGGGAATGTGTTATTTCTTTTTCATTCTAGCCAAGTTTTTAGAAGCCATAAGAAATGGGCATCTTTGTCTGCTATCCTTTTAACCTGGAATTCTTTTGATCCCAGAATTTTTCAAAAATTAAAATCCTCTGCCATAATGACTCCTTGTACCAGGACATATTTTTTAAAAACATTGGTAGAGATGGGATCTTGCTATGTTGTCCAGGCTATCAATAACCTCAGTCTCACTATTGATCAACATGTTTTTGCCTTCTTTGCTTTTTTCCTGTATATCAATACTCAGTTACAAAACTTTTTAGTACTAACACCATAAAGATAAATTTTTTTTAGTATTAATATTTTGCCTATAAAATCGTCCTATTTAATTGGCCGTAACAACTATGTCATTTGTTCAGGGAAAAAGAAGGATCCAAGATTGGGCCTTTGAAATGTATTTTAAACTTACTGTCTGATGATAGATGGAAATGCATTTTGTTTCCATTAAGGCAAATAGTTTCATTTTAAACCACTGGTGTAAATTTTATATGAATCTTATGTTAGAGCAAATCATAATGAAAAAAGCAGCTTTCTCCCATTGGGTCAATTTATTATCCAACCTCTTTTGCATTCAAGTTTGGCTTTTAATTATGAACTAATGGCTTCTACCTAAATGCACAGGTAGGGAGGCATAGGAGACCAGCTGTGCAGCAGCCCAGAATATAAATGGCTTCCTTTCTACTTAAGGTCTTTGGGCATTCCTGTGCAGAAGGATGTGAGGGGGGAACACGGGCTTCCTCCAAGAGCTCAGGATTATGAACCATCATCCCCATCACCCTTCTTGGAGATCATCCATGACGGTATTTCTCAGCATATTCCAGGCTGTGTAAACTGATCTGCTCTGATAAGATCTCAGTCAAGGGGCTCGGCACCTGTGGCTCAACGGGCTAAGGTGCCAGCCACGTACACCTGAACTGGCGGGTTCGAATCCAGCCCGGGCCCACCAAACATCAATGACGACTGCAACCAAAAAATGGCTGGGCATTGTGGCGGGCGCCTGTAGTCCCAGCTACTTGGGAGGCGAAGGCAAGAGACTCGCTTGAGCCCAGGAATTGGAGGTTGCTGTGAGCTGTGATGCCATAGCACTCTATCCAGGGTGACAGCTTGAGGCTCTGTCTCAAAAAAAAAAAAAAAAAATCTCAGTCAAGGATTTGGGAAGGTTGGACTGAGTGGTTGGGATTCCGTGTCCCCTCCTGCATATTCACCTTCCACACGGACACATACCTAACAGTGAGATGATTCAAGGGAAAGCAGCCCCTTTACCTGTGTTGAATCAGAGTTTCTTGCATTTAACTGGAAAAGCTTTGTTCATTGTGAGCCCTTGCATTTTTACTTGTATTAATACTCAGTTTCCTGGGAACCATGTTCCATGGGACATTAATTTGAAACTCATTGTTTTAAGAATAATGGAACAAAGTCCATAAAACAAAGCACCAGTCCCAAGATGTCATAGCAAGGAACCCTAGAACTTTCACATTTTGGCAAAACACCAAAAAAAAAAAAAAAAGACATAAATTTACATATTAACTGCACAGATAAGATCATTGATTATGACCAGGCAGTACCTTTTGTTTTGACTCCCAGTTCATCTGGGTCCCCAGGGGCTACAGGCCACCTGAATGATCATAACAATTATTGAAATATAACCTTTCAATAACATCCTATCCAGTCACACACAAAGACACATGGCTGTATTCACTGGTAGGATGAGTGCAATCGAAGATAAAAGACTCAGACTCACATGAGTAGACCCTGCCTTTAATAAATTTTGCTCTAACATCTGGTTCATGGGTATCCTCAAGTGGACCCGATATCTTGTTTTCCTTCCCTGGAGCTTATGAAGGTTCAGGAAGCATGGCTATGGGTAAGTTTCTTTCTTCTTCTCTTACTCACATCTGTGTATAACTTTGATTTCTCTCAAATAAAAGTGAATGAGTTGACAAGTCAACCCTATTGCTCAAAGTCCTGTAGAGTATCGAGATCTAGAGATACTAACTACTCTGGCATGGAATTGACTTTTGAGCCAAGTTCAAAAGGAACCAGTTGATGGATAGATTAGAAGAACCCTTAATGGTAAGCAGAGGGAAGCTGCCAACAATTGCTGTTCGCTGAGATTCACCACTGGCCTGGCTGTTCCTATCAGTCCTATTAGCAACTTTCATCACATCTAAGTCCTTTGAATGTCCGGAATGGGCCAGGTGGGAGAGATTCAGGCCCTGGGGAATCGTCAGGGTTCAGTTTAAAAGGAAGATGAATTGGCAGGTGGCAGCTGAATTATGGAGGCTTACTCTCTTGTTTATGTCAGCAGCAAACTATTTTTCTTTGTCTCTGTCTCAGAGACAAACTGCAGGCCCCAGGCATATCAAAAACAGTGACACAGAACCATAAAGTACTCTGGAGGAAAGAGAAATAGTGCTTCTCTTCCTTATGGAAATAATAGTTGATCAAATCACTCTGCTTAAATTCTAAGGCAAACCAACACAGAACACAAAAATGTCTCTGGATTCTCAATCATTGGAGATACTGTTTCTCTTCAATGCCAGCCCTAAATTTGCGCAGGATGTGGTATTTTTCTATATTAGTTTTCCTTTAAGTCAAAGGCTAGCGCAGTGCCTCGTGAAGTTTAGTGTGCAGACAAATCACGCGGGGACCTTGTTAAAATGCGGAGTCTGATTCAAGAGGCCTGGGCTGGGGCCTGTGGTGATGCATTTCTAACCAGCTCCCCGGTGACCCTCTGCTGCTGGTGGTCTGCTGCTACATTCTGAGCATCCAGGCTCCAGGACACTGCAAGCATGGCTGAGTTGCTACAATTTTTAGGGTTACCCATTCACAAGGCAATCACAGAACAATAAATTGAATTCCCACATAGTTGTTTTGAATTGGTATTAAAGGTAGAGAAGGTCACTTTTTCTTCTAAAGTAGAAAGGAATCTTACTGAGGATAATTGAATAAATTGAGGGCATTTTCAATTCAATCATTTCCTTTCATTTGTCATCACAGCTTATGAGTTTCAAAATGTTTTAACTGAAAATGAACGGTAAAAAGAACACCATTTCAAGTACCACTTGCCTGAACTTTCACTCTCCTTTAAAAACGACTGCAGGTATTGTACCCTCAGAGCTCTTCTTCATCCTCACCTTTGCCAGAGAGGGCCAAATATCATATGGGGAATTAGGTCAGCATTTGAATAAGTTTTGTATATTATTGAAATTTTGATTCATTTTTATTCACTTTGGGCAATATAAAGGTCAAATTCTGCATTTCAAAAATGCAGTTTAATCACGATTACTTATCCCAGACAGTCATCCTGGATATGGATTTGAAGATGTTCAGTCAATTTCTTCATTTTCAACAGACTAACCACAATTTTCAGAAAACAAACAATGCATCTGGCCAATTAAGTCACTGAATTAGCAAGTTGCTTCTAACTTGTGTAACAAGGAATAGGAATCATGATGGAAAGCCTCCGAGCCGCTGAGGATTTATGGTAGGTGTGGCCTTAGGCTTCTACAAGACGGACTATAAGACCGAGGGCATCCCTTCTGTGCACCAGCATAAACTTAATGGTCCACATCCAAGATCGCTGTCCAGATTGGCTTTCGTGAAGTTTCATTCATCTAGATGGGACCAATCTTTCCTTCCCACTATTCTAGCATTTGTAAGTTGAGTCGGTGCCTCTTTCTTTAGGTATAAACTGCTTAAAGTCAGGAAATCTACACTGCTCATTCTGAAACTTCTTAGAGAACTTGTCACAGAATCTTACACAATGAAAGGGCCCAGTGAATGTTCACTGATTAGAAGCTTTTCCCAAAGACTATATGAAAAATAATCTTGTCCGATTTGATTGTAAAGAAAAATGATCTTCATTAAATAGAAAGCAAAATAAATCTACAACAATGCTCTTTACCTAAAATCTATTCCTTCTTTCTTTTGGAAAGATCTCAGGGATACTTTAGGCCAGGACAGAAAAACTACCCAAATTGAAGTAACTCAGAAAAAAAAAAAGAAAGGAGTAATTTAGAAACCATTCAGAAGGACAAGAGCAGACATGTGGTCTAAAGTTTTCCCTGGGAAAGAAGAATAGCAGAGGTAAAACTTTGTTTTGAAGGCCTTGAGGGCCTTGAATAGTTTAAAATTAGACCAGCGGACTTGGAGAAAGCCGTACCTACTGGCAATAACTTCTATTATACATTCGTCAGGAATGGAGGCTTCACTTTTCATTTTCATTATCAAATTCACAGGATGATAGATGCAGTTATATGGTGAGACAGGCAAAAAACGTCAGCAACTGTTTCCCTGTATTCCTTTAATACAGGACAAAATACAGGATTTTGTTCTCTGTTTAAAAATCATAATTTGGTCAAATATAAACATTGCATAGTGAATACTGGATTCCAACACACCACAGTCAGATTTGTTTGTTGTTTTATTCCAAAAGCAACATTAATCCTGCAAGGATATTTTAAACGTAAACATTTGTGTAAGTCTTTGCTTCTTTCGTCTACTCTGTTGCTGCAAACCAATTCCCCACATGCCCCTCAACTTTGATTATCCCTGTGAGTTAGTCCCTTTCCTCGCCCTCGTCCCGTTTCCCTTGTCAAATAGAGACCCTCTTCCATCATCTCTTTTTTATTTCAGGAAGCACCTCAAGATGGGATATGAAGCCAAGTTGGGATTACTTTACAATGCAACCTTCCTTGGCGTTTCATCCTAGAAGCATAAATTGTAACGACATGTAAGAGAGATTTAGATAAAGGTGATAATTAATGGACTGAGCAGCACCAAATGCTATCAATTAACTTTATTATCTTGAACACTTAAAAGTACTTTTGTGTTTATATTTGCGGAAGACTGTGGAGAAGCGGGGCCAATGTTCCATGTTTTGTTGATGGATTCATTGCTGTTTATGAAAGCACACATACATACGTGGTATCCAACACTTCAAATAATGTGCTCCTCATTTGTTTATTTTGGATACTAATTCTTTGTTCTTCATGTATCTGGGGACTAGAGTTTATATTTTTTCAATCTCAGGCTTTATTTACTTCTTTCCCTAACTCTACTGATAATTTAATGGAAGATTAATCTGTTTATACGTGTATAATTTCTTTCTTTTCTTTTCTTTTTTCTTTTTTTTTTTTTTTTTTGCCCTGGGTAATGTTGTGGTGTCATTATAGATCATAACAACCTCAAACTCTAGGGTCAAGCAATCCTTTTGCCTCAACCTCCTGAGTAGTTAGAAAAGTACAGGCCCAGCTAGTTTTTCTGTTTTCAATAGGGGGAGGGGGGACTCACTCTTACTCAGGCTGGTCTTGAACTCCTGACTTCAAGCAATCCACCAGCCTTGGCTTTCCAGAGTTCTAGGATTATAGGTGTGAGCCTGCACACCCAGCCCAGATCATTTCTTTAATTTCCGGCTGAAAAGAAAGCATTTAGTTTAATAAAACTTTAAGACACAGCTTTTCCTTACTTTTACTTACATATTTTACATCTTTGGGGTGTCTGACCTGGATAGAAAAGCATAGTGGCATGAATAATTCAATAATTCTAAAATGTATAAGAGGAAACAAACAAACTTTTAAACAACCACAAGATAAATATCCTCAAGGAAAGTTACTTCTTGGTAAGGTGAGACCTCAGTGCTGCAAACCATTACCTTCTAGAGGTATGAAAATATTACAAAATGATGAGGCTTACATTCTCCAGGGATTAAATTTATGTCTCAAGAATTGATTGAGGGGGGCAGGTTATTAATGTAACCTAGTTTTACCTCAGACAGTTTTCAGTATGAGTTGATTAAGGATATCATTATAAACTTGCTTTTTATTTAATCTTTTCAATGTGTTAGTTTTTATAAGGTAAAAACTATACGCAGAAACGTGTTAGTATCAGAATCCATAGATATTTTTTCTGACAGAACTTGCGCTAAATTTCTCTTTCTATCAGGATGAATTGTGTTCTTCTTTTTCTTTACCTTTTTCCTCTCATTCCGCAGGGGATAAGAATCTGTTATCCCTACAGATTTATGACATTAGGGTTTATGAAACATGCCTTGTGAATAAACTCATTGAAAAGTCTTTGAGAAGACATAAACCTTTACTCTGATTCTTGAGTATAAACCAAGAAATAGGAGGGTTGACAACCAACTTCAGTTGAAAGCCCCCACAGCTTAGACGATTCTCCTTTTAATAATTCTGTAAGGCTCATATTCATATCAAAATTGAATAAAAAAGTTTTTTAAGAGCCTGACATGTCCATTGCCATAGAGGTTGTGTTGAATAACTTACTTAAGTCACTGCCATATTTATTGCACCACTGAAAACCTGGCATTTGTAAATATTTCTTTTTTTATGGGGTGATTACAGGGTGTTAGGCCTTACACAAAATTCTCTTACAAGATTTTTCTATTCATTGGCTAATACATAAAATGTTTGGCATCCTTATTTTTTTTTCAAAACTCGAAAGATCAAAATAAAATACGAGGAAAAAAGGGACATTTCCAGACTAGTAGTATAGTAAAAATGAAAGTTTCTCTGCTTTTTTAATCCCAGAGTTGACTTAATTCTGTTAAAACTGGTGGGATTCCTCGTCTCTAAATTAAAAAAACAAATCCACCAAGGAGTTTGGAAATTTACTCATGTCAAAAATTCAGTCAAAACAGAAGAATTTGCATACTATCTACTGCAAAATTCTGCCTGGGATGTCAGTAAGTATAAAACAATCTAGGCCTTGACCTCACTTCAAAGACAAAGTTTCTAAGGGCGCAGTCTTCAAACTGAGCAGGAAATACTAAACAGCCAGCATAACATCTTTAGAAATTTAAGATTATTCTGTGATATAGGCCAAGCATAGATCAAGCCAAAATTTGTCTACAACATGTTACATTTCTATTAAAAAAATGTATTTCTGGGTATTTCATTCTTAGAACTTTTTTTTTTTTGCTGAGTAAATAGTCATAGATTATACTTTTTAATAGTTTTTATGCTTTATGATTATACATTTATTTTTCATTTGTTCAGGATTTGAAGTGAAATCAAACAGGGCTAAATGAAAAAAATATTCTACAAACAGGAAGTGAATGCCTTAAACTAAAAAGAATTGTACTGAGATTTACTTTTTCAATAAATTTACATGATAGGCTTGACACCTGTGGCTCAGCGGATAGGGCACCAGCCACATACACCACACCCGGTGGGTTTGAACCCAGCCACATACACCACACCCGGCAGGTTTGAACCCAGCCTGGGCTTGCCAAACAATGAGAACTATAATAAAAAAATAGCTGGGCATTGTGGCGGGAGCCTGTAGTCCCAGCTACTTGGGAGGCTGAGGCAAGAGAATCACTAAAGCCCAAAAGTTTGAGGTTGCTGTGAGCTGTGATGCCACTGCACTCTACAGAGGGGGGCATAGTGAGATTCTGTCTCATAAAAAAATTTAAAAAATAATAAATGAATTAATAAATAAATAAATACACAATTTTATGCTGTAACTCATATGTACCTTCTCCTTACTTGCAACATCCTCTTGGAAAAATGGTGCAATTTTTTAGTCTTTGCCCTTTTAATAAGGCTTCTCACAGGTGAATAATAATAACTAAAAAGAAATCACTGATGAAAAATCAAGTTAGTGTGTCAGTCAGTCATTATTCCACAGGGAACAGCCCACTCAGATGTAGTAATTGGAGAAGCTTAGGGAAGTTACTATTTATGAAGGTGCAGGCTGGTCTCAAAGACCTCAAAGGGAAGCAAGGTGCAGCTAAATCCAGGAAGCAACGCCAGGAGGTACACGGTGGAGGCCTCAAGAGGGAAGGGGGAGATAGAAAGGTTACTGAGATCTTGGCGGACTCCAGCTGTGCTGGAGCAGAGACGGAGTTGGCTGGAGGAACATAAGCATTACCAAGCTAATCTCTGGAAGATACACAAGAAGCTCAGGGAATAAATACTTCCTTCTCTGATACGTCTGTAGGCTTTCACACTAACCAAAGCCCATCAGAAGCAGAGGGCAGAAGTTTCCCCATGTTCAGAGTAGACGGGACAGAGGGAAGAACTGATATGGAAGGGCAAGAGCTAAAATAAGCACAGATAAGATAATAATAATTACTACCCACCATGGGCAAATCCCCAGAGAAAGTAGATTATTTGCCAGGGCCAAGGTTGTGGGGGGGAGACAATGGGCAGTGATTGCTAAATGGCTACAGGGTTTCCTTTGGGGTAATAAAAAAAATCTGGAACTAGTAGCAGCGATCTTTGGGCAACAATGTGAATGCATTTAATGCTGCTGAATTACACATACTAAAATAATTAAAATGGTAAATTTTATGTTATATGTGTCTTAACACCATAAAAAATAATAATTCCTATAGAACAAATTGAAAAAATAAAAGGCGAGTGCTTCCATCTCAGATGTCAGAGACAATTATGTTTGGCTTTCATTTTAAAAATTGAAAACAAGAATCATCTATTTTAAGTAAACAGGTAAATTCAACTAAAGAAATGCTTATGAAAATGACGCTAACCCAGCAACGGTTCTGTTGGCCTAGTTAAAAATATTTATATATTTGTTCAAGTTTTACAAAGAGTTTAGGTATGCCTTTCAAACGTAAGAGATTTAGCTTTAGAAAAAAGCTATTCTTCTTAATATATATCTTTTCTACTTTTTCTTTTGTGGGAAACCAGTTTCTATCACTGAGGTTTCCGATGAGGCTTTAGGATTCAGTAGCTGGGTTCCACTGTGGGAATAGACAGATTAAACATATTTGAGAATTGAGCTCTGATTTACATGAACTCAATTGTGGTTTAAAGCAACTAAATAAAAGCACTGAAGTATAAGACTTTTTATGACTCACATGAGGAAATGATTCCAAGCCACTCTCTTCTCTAACAAGGAATTCCTTCAGTGTATTTAGGAAACAATTCTATAAATGTCAGTATGTTTTATGCTAATTCTTCATATACAATGCATTAATTTTATGGGGATTTAAATCACTAGGGTTTATTATTCCTTTTACATCGTACACTTCTTTGAGAAGAAACATGACTCCTTGATTTATCTTTGTACAATACTTTAATTGTCAAATGGCATAAGGTTTTTAATAACAAGTCATATTCCCTTGGAATCAAGTGTACTGGTAACTTTTGTATAGGTGCCAAAACTCAGACCCCCCATCTGAGTATGCATATCTTACTAAGATTATTAGCGTCCTCTTGATTGGGACATGGCATTACAAGGCTTTAAGGTGACTTTCAGAGATAACCTTCTATTATTGACTTAAAACTTGGCATTTGAAATGCTGAAACACACATCATCTCATTGAATCCTGTGACACTCCTGTACTCCTATATGAAGAGCAAGTATTTTCCTTGTTTTGTAGATGAGGAGATGAGGAAACTAAGGCTTAGAGAAATTATGTTACTTCCTCAAGATTAAGCTGGGATTCAAGATTAGTTCTTCTCATTCTAAAACTATAACTCCATCATATCTGGAGCTGTATCCTGTCCAGATGCAAAAACTTTCTCTACCTGTATTACAGTGATGATAAGCCTATCAGATTTTAAGCTTTTCTTATAAATAAGCTTCAAACTGTGGATCAAAAGACTAGTTTCATTTAATTTATTGTACTCAAAGACTAAGCAGTGAGTGTTTTGTTTTCCAAATCTATGTCTTTTACAGAACAAAGAGTGACTTCAATGAAATATAAAAGCTATAATCTATCAACAATATTTATATTAAAATGATTCATTGTTTGTTAATAATTGCCAAAATGAAAATAAACCATTGTCTAGATTTTAAATCTATCCTTTAAATGTTGTATAGTTTTCCCTGTTTATAAAACATACACATTGTTTTCACTTAGAAATGCATTTCCTTTGACCATACTTTTTCCAGTCACATATATTTTATGATAATATTTCATTTTGGAAAAGTGTTATAATTTCTTTAGTCAGTTTCCTATTGTTTCTTTCAGGGTTTTTGTTTCTTTTTGTTTCAGAGAAATAAATTCTGTTGTTAAAACTTTTATACAGTTTAGATAACTTCTTTAGGCTATAATCCTATCAAAAAATACTGGTGAAAGAGTTTATAAACTTTTAAGATTTGGGGGAAAAAATCACCAACCTTGTTTCCCAAAAATTCTATGAAAATGTATACTCCAAAAAGCAGTGACCAAGATTTTCTACTTCTCAATCTCTTTTCCAGTATTTTAAAAATTTTAATATATTGAATTTGATAGTTGCAAATGGTACCTTTTTTTATTAGAATGATTTGAGTGTTGGTGAGAGTGAACATTTTCCCTGTGTTTACATCTTTTCTAGTTTTGTATGTATGTTTAGCTTTGTCTATCTTTGGGACATACATTTATTGATCATTTTCCATGTCAATAGATTTAGTTTATGTCTACAAAGTCCTTTCCTACTCTAATATTATTTATTTATCTAAATTTTCCTTTAATTTTATGATTTTATTTTGATGTACATGTAATTTTAATGTAGCAAGAATCCACTGTGTTATGTGACATAAGTATTTTCTCATTTTTCTTTCTTTCTTTCCTTTTTTTTTTTTTTTGTGAGACAGAGTCTCACTATGTCACCCTGGGTAGAGTGCTGTTGCATCACAGCTCACAGCAACCTCAAACTCGTGGGCTCTAGCGATTTTCTGGCCTTAATCTCCCAAGTAGCTGGGACTACAGGTGCCCACCACAATGCCCAGCTATTTTTTGCTTATAGTTGTCATTGCTGTTTGGCAGGCTCAGGCTGTATTCGAATCTGCCAGCTCCAGTGTATGTGGCTGGTGCCCTAGCCACTGAGCTACAGGCACCAAGCCATGTTTCTTTTTTTATTTTAAATACATTTAATAACTCAAAATGTTTAAAAAGACATTTCTCCATGAATCTGAAATGTCATATTTATCGTATACTAAATATTTATATGTAAATTATTTTGTTTTGCTGAGTATCTATTTCTTCCATTAATTGCTTTTTTCCCATTAATCAATTTGATAATTCTGAATCTACCCCACACTACTTAACTTATTCCCACATTGTTTGCTTTTTAAATTATTTTCTTCATTTTGATGATTGTAAATTGAACTGCAATAAACAGTCTAGTGCAAATGTCCTTATAGTAAAGTGATTTTTTTTTCTTCTGGGTAGATGCTTAGTAACAGGATTTCAGGATCTAATAGAAGGTCTAATTTGAGTTCTTCGAGGATTCTCCATAAAAGCCCACCAACCCAGCAATTGCTTAACAAGCTGGGGGCAAATGTACACCATGGAATACTATGCAGCCATTAAAAAAGATGGAGACTTTACATCTTTTGCATTAACCTGGGTGGAGTTGGGACACATTCTTCTTAGTAAAGCATCACAAGAATGGAGAAGCAAGAATCTAATGTTCTCAATTCTAATATGAAGGCAGTAGATGAGCCCATACAAGGAGCGAGGTAGAGAATGAGGAACCAGGGAGAGGAGAAGAGGGAGAGACATGGGCGGTCACAGTATATGGCTCACCTCTTGGGTGCGGGACACAATTAGAAGAGGGTCTTTATCCAACAAATGCAATCACCATAACCTAATTCTTTGTACCTTCAATGAATCCCAAATAATAAAAAATATATTTTCCTGAAAATGTTTGGCTGTTTTTTATTTCCACTGAAATTTAAGACCACTTTGTCTCATTTGCCAAGTTTCAAGGAAGCTCTTTTAGGATATTAATTGGAATGATCTTAAGATTCAAAATTGCTTTGAGATACTTCATCCTCATATAAATCTGAAATTTTAAAAAATTGCTTGACACGAATTTTAACTTTAATTTTCCTTTTTTTTAAGAGAAAACTGGGCCAGGTTATGCTTCATTCTTTGTGACTTTGTCTCACTTTACCGCCTTGGTAGAGTGCTGTGGCGTCACAGCTCACAGCAACCTCCAACTCCTGGGGTTAGGCGATTCTCTTGCCTCAGGCTCCCGAGTAGCTGGGACTACAGGCGCCCGCCACAATGCCCGGCTATTTATGTTTAATTTTCAGTGTCACTAAGATTGGAGTGGGGCCTTTTTCCATTGTATGTTCAAGGTGGTTATTGTTGACACAAAGGGCAGCTCTGTATTTTTGTGTATGTGTTCCACACCTGGCTGACTAGACTCACTGGCAGTGTAATTAACAGACATGGCTGAGGCTGGCTATGCTGTCTGTGCCTACTTTGAAAACCTGGCCCAGACTATATTTCCAGATTTTATCTGTGGCAAGCTGGAGTAGGGCTTTAGCTGGGTAATCTTCTGTGCTAGCAATTCAGTAACACATTTGTTCATCGATTCATTCAATAAATATTTATTGGCCTCCTTCTGGACCCCCAGGACTATACCTGAGAGCAAAAGGGGTGAGGAGGCGACAGCCCAGGAACATAGTCTGACCAGGCAAAGTTCATGATAGTTCTCTGACGGAGTTGCGGTAGTTCTCAAGCTTTGTTGGGCAGCACAATCACATGAGGAAATTGGCAAAGAATGAAGCAGAACCTGGCCCAGTTCTACTTCAGTGAGCCTGGATTCTGTATTTTTTATGAACACTCCACATGATGCTGAATCACAGTCAGTGATTGGGTAACTATTGCTTAACAGTCTCAAAAATAAATGGCATAGATTAAAACAAGTGTTAGTTATTGATAATAAGGATGATGATTAACATTAATTGAGCACTTTTACAAATGCTTTATGGAAAATAATTTGACTCTCTCAACCAAATCACGTGGTGGTTAGTTACTACCCTTGCCTTCGTGTCACAGGTGAGGCCTGGTGCGGTGGCTCACCTAGAGCATTTGCCCAGGAAACGTCACAGGTAGGATGGAAAACAGACCACTTCGTTCTCTTTAGTCAATCTTCTATTTCGTGTCACCACTACTTTTCTTTGTTTACTTTTTTTTTTAATTAATGCAACTTTTAAAATTTAAATACACCTATTTTCACAGGAAGCTTTATGTCATTAGCATAAACAGAAAACATATACAATTTGCCAAAAAGAGAAGGTGCGTGTAAAATAAATTCAACTGCATACAGCAGTGTGTCTTAATGCGAGCTTCACACGATCACCTGGGCTCAGAGTCCAAGGCCTTCTCACCTTCGTTTGCTTTTTAAGGAACGTTAATGTGTTTAAAAATCTTTCAAAGACACACTACATTTAATTTTAGACATTCTCCTTGATTTAATTATAAGGTTTAATAGAAAACTAAATTATAAAACAGGGTAAGTGTACATCTATATTTTCAGGGAAATTTAACTGCATACCTATAGTATCTGAAGTTGTATTGATGTATGATACATGATACATGAGTTTGGGTAACAATGTGTCAATACACTAACTCAGTGATTTTCAACCAGTGAGTTGGGGCACACGTGTACCATGAGAGAATCTTAGGTGTGCCACAAAAATGTTTAAAGATTGTTAATTGAATTATTTTCAAAACAAGTTCGAAGCACAGTAAATATATACTTTTTCTTTTTTTTGAGACAGAGTTTTACTTGGTCACTGTCAGTAGAGTGTTGTGGTGTCACAGCTCACAGCAATCTAAGCTCTTGGGTTCAAGTCATCCTCTTGCCTCAGCCTCCCAGGTAGCTGGGACTACAGGCGCCCGCCACAATGCTCAGATATTTTTTAGAGATGGGGTCTCACCCTTTTTTTATCAACATAATTTAAGTGAGACACGGAAGTTTAACTAACATGCCATGCTATAAAAAAGGTGGAAAAACACTGAACTAGTTTAAAAAGCCACAAAAATAGAAAATATAGTAAATATTTATCTAACATTAGGTCAAAGAAAAAACTTTATAGCCATGAAAACCATAAGATAGATCATAGAGAAATAGTCAATTTATTTGATTATAAAAAATTTATATTGGATACCAAAAAGAAACAAAGGAAGTAAATAAACAAAATCAAAAGACACATCTCTATCTACTTATATATGGATATATAATAAAACAGATATGACACTGGTCTCATCTAGCAGAATTCAGTCACACGAGGAATTTCAAAAGTACTGGATGAATGTAGAAATGAGCAAATCAGAATGTCAGCATTGATTTTTCTCTGGATCATGGCTGGCTTATTTTTATTTTGCCTCATTCTATATTCTCTCACTTAGTATCTGTTTGCAGGCATCGTTTCCAGGTTCTGAAAAAAATGTTAATAAACATTATTTTTAAGAGGAAATGTGAATAAGGCTGTACATAGAGATTCACAAAGACAAAATTTATCAGACCAGGTTTTTATATGGAGATAAAATTATTTCACCTCTCTGAACTAGAGAAAAAAGAATCATAGGTTAACATCTATCAGGTCTAGTTTAAGAAAATTCATTAACAAATTTTTGTTCTACATGAAAAATAAGGCAATCACACAAAAAGAAAATGATATGCAAATTGATGAACTTTCTTTCTTTCATTCTTTGTTTCTTATTCTCTGTTTAACCCTTTTCCCCCTCCCTCACTCGTATACACACTTCAGACTCTTGTAGACTACTGCTTGATTCACTAAAAAAAGTTAAGTTAACAGAACTAAAGGACTAGCCTTGAAAGCTGACAATTTGTATATTTCAATTAGGTCTCTGAAATACCCTGAGATATTGGTTAGGGAACTCAACTTAACTTCACTTTGCAGAGGAGGATATAGACTCAGCAATTCAATCTGCTAGTGTTGTGGTTCTCAAACTGGCTGTGAACTTGGAATTGCTTCTAGGGAGACTCTGACCAAGCCATCCAGGACCTCGCATCTTGAGATTGGGCTCAGGTAAGTGATGTGCCTTGAAAATATCTCAGATGATTGAAATGTACAGTCAGGATTAGAAACAGAAGAACAAAATTTCAAAATTTGATTTTCTGACTTAAATTTTTATGAAGTTTTACTCTTCCTGCCCCAGGAGATATATTATACAAATACACAAATCTTAAAGCATAGAGTTTGTTAGAAACACCTGAGATTCGGCATCTTTAAGATAATTTACCATGTTTAGAGCGGAATGGATTTAAGAGCCTATGTTTTCTTGTTACTAAAAATCTAATGAGAAAAACGATCTAAAAGGTCAATAAAGGGAAAGACTACTATCTATACTTTGTGCATCAGATAGAAAAAGATCAATGATTTTTATGGTAAGTTTTCTGTCCAGATTTGGAAAATCAAAAAAAAAAAATTTTTTTTTTTTTGCAGGTTTTGGCCGGGGCAAGGCTTGAACCTGCCACCTCTGGTATATGGGGCCCTACTCCTTTGAGCCACAGGTGCCACCTGGAAAATCATAAATTTTGAAAAATTTAGTAGTTAAAAGAAATGAAAGCTCATCTACTTGCAAAGATATATTAAAATAAGTCAGGTTAATATACATTGTGTATTCCACACTCCTTGGAAGACATTTATTAGTTTAGAGCAAAGATATCTGATATGGTTGTTTACTATTTTGTCTTAGGGTTCAAAAGTTTCAAAGTATATCACATGTTAATTTTTAATAACTATATTAATATCGAGTTAGTGACCATGTTTAATAATTAATATATTAAATTATACATCCAAGCTAGTTTCTTCTTTATACATTTATTGAGCAATTCATATTCACATTATTTTAACATATGTATTGCCTGAAGAAATTGATGATGCCCATTTCTAAGACATTTGGAAGTTTTCGTGAAGGAATTGATGTTTGGCAATGGGGCTTTATTTCCTTAAACATTCTGTAGCAGCAATTAATTAGTCTCAGAGGATAAAGACCATATAATTTATTATAGATGCTTGGAGCACGTTCATTCCATCAACAAAATATTAAAGATGTAACCAATATATGCTGCTAAAAATGTTTAATATGAACTGGCAATTGAAACAGAATTCTATGTAATGAAATAAAAAGATGAATTCAAAATATTTTACCTATTGGTTGAAATTGGTGAAAAATGTGTTCTCAGGATTTTGTTTCAGTTTTTTGATTTTCTTTCTTTGTTTGTTTATTTGGAGACAGGTCTTATTTCTCTCAGACTGGAATGGAACTTGGGACCTTTCTGCCTTACCCACCCGAGTAGCTGGGACTACAAGGCACTCACCAATGTGCCCAGCTTTGGTTTAAAAGTTTAACAATCTAAAATTGATATATTACCAATTAGTTTTTTTTTCTTTTCTATTGAAAAGATAACCTCAAATCAAAATTTCATAAGGAATCACCATATTTAAAAATGGAGAAAAGATTCCTAACATAGAAATCAATTTTGCTCAAAAAAAAAAAAATTACCTGGTTTCTGAGGCTAGCAGGATACAGGTTCAAATTTTGGATAAAGCTTTGGGTAAATAAATAAATTTTAAGCGAGTTTCTTGAGAACTCTAGGCCTCAGCTCTTAAATCCTGCATGGAGGCTTCAGTTCGTTAGTTGCCAAATGGGAATAAATATATTCACTTTGTATATGTATTGATGTATAAGAGATGGAAAATGTAGAGCAACTGATAGTACCTAAAAAATGTTATTTACTGTTTGTATATGATGTAACAAGATCCTACAGAATTTAGATCGAATCTAATTATAGTCACATATTGCCTTGTATTCCACGTGACTTACTTCCCACTTATTTTTCTTAAGACATTGGGAGCAGAGACCATGTTTTAATATTTTTGGAGCACTCAAAATACAGATGACAGATGAAAGATACCGAGCAAATAAAGAGATGACTATATCAAGTTATACATTTTTCAAAAAGGTTCTCTTTGTATGGTTTTATTAAGGACAATACAGTATAAATAATTCTGAAACTATAGTAAAAACCCGAGCATAAAAGGAAACCATAATACGAAGCCTGATTTCAAACGGGGAGACTATCTCGCATCTCTGCAGGCTCAAGTTCTTAGTTTTGCAGAGTGACTCCTCCTGACCCAATTAACAATGAGTGAACTGTTAAGGAAACTTGGTCGAACTTTGGCTACCAGGGACCCACTCCTGTGGACAGGAGTCATGCTATTCTCATAAGCTGCGATGCTAGCCCAGTCTCTTCACCCCACACTCACACCCTGCGCCATGCAACTTTGCGGGGTCTTCTCCCCATGAATGGGCCCATTTCACACAGAAGTGAATCACACAACTTGTTCTGGCTCATGGAATATTCAGAGATATGATGCATGCAGAGGCTAAAAATGGGCTTAAATTCCGGCGTGCTGTATTCGGCCTCCTATATTGCCAAGCGAGCATTCTAGAGCCAGAGTGCTAAAGGATAAACGGCACTCAGGGGTTGCTGGCCCTCGCTGTCCTCATTGACCATGAGCTGACATCCAGAAACGTGAGAAAACCTTCACCTTTCCCCAGATATATGAGCTTAGATTGATTGCTCTTTGCTATGAATGTTTTGTGATTCTTTGTTACGTGGCATTATTAGGGCAATAGGTAACTGATACGGATATTTTTAAAAATTATTTTATTTTATTTTGTTTGGGGTTCATTGAGGGTACAAAGTCACACTGCTCACATTTGTTAGGCAAAGTCCCTCTTATACTTGTGTCCTGCCCCCAAGGGATGTGCCATACACTGTAACACCCTGTCACCCTCCCTGCCCCCCCACTCCTTCATTCCTTCTCCTCCCACTTTGAATTGATGGGAGTTTTTCTCTTATGGGAGTACTTATTAGATCATCCATCAGCTTCATATTAGAATTGTGTACATCGGATTCTTGCTTCTTCATTCTTCTGATACTTTACTAAGAAGACTGTAAACTCGATCCTCAAAGAACTTAAATTAAAAAAAATTTTTTTTAAAAAGGTGCTATTGTGATCTTTGCAAACATCCCAACATAGTTGATTATATGCCTACCATTTTTTTTTACAAGATATTATAAAAGAAATGAAATAATTCTAAATTTTAATTTATAGTTTCAATTGAGGTTTCAAAGGGCGGATAATGGGATGAACATGTATTTGATAGAGAAAGTTAATTATCTAAACCTGGAAACTGAGCATTTTTGCCCCATGCCTTAATGATTTTTGGTAGTAAGATTAGTCTTTTTACAGAAGAACGAAATAAATATTTTTAAAAGATTAAGTGACATGCAGTTCAACCCATGGTCATGAAACTCTTGAACAGATACCAATGCCAGAAACATTTTTCTTTCACAAGACTTTTGTAGCCTTAAGTGTCCTTTTCTGAAACTAGCAATGAATCAATCCATAAATGTTCACATTCTCTCATTACTTCAAATCCCTCTATTTTCCACAAACTCCAAGTCCTGACCACTTTTGTGAACTCCAGACAAATATATTCAACTGCCAGCAAGACATTTTCAACTGGAGGTCTGTTGGGCACCTCTTACTCAACATATCCAAAGAGAAATTTTCTATTTCTCACTGAAATCTGACATTTGGATTTCCTGTCTTTATGAATATCTCTCCTCCATTCCCAAGCCAAGACACAGAAGTCATCCTTCTTTTCATTCTCAGCCTCCTTCCTGTAGACGTTGAAATAACTAAAGTGGTCTACCCTTTCCCAAAAAGTATACATCACAATTTGCTTGCCCTGTTGCAACTAAAATATTCTTTTAAAAAGTAATCCATACCTCTCACTAGCAAATCAAACACACTCATTTTGCATAATAATCTTGCTGGAGTTTCAGCATAGACCTAGTCTGGAGGAATGCAAGGCTCTATTTTTTAATGATAATGCCGAAGCCATTGTCTGCTTTAATATTACCCCATCCATGGATGATTTTGAGAACAGCCTTTCAGAGAACCCCAAGAAAAAAGTATTCCTCATCTTCAATCAATCCCTTCAGAAATCAAGTTTTGCAATGTAAGCATTAAAGGGAAGAAAGGGAGTTTTAAAGTTAAAACACACAAATAGTTATCTGGCATGAGTGCCTTGAAGAAATTGTTAATGCCTAAATGCTCCATGCTTTTCAGTGGCCTGGTGCCTGAACTTAAACAGAACTTCAATAAAAGTCATACAGAAAAAACAAATGGAATGGAATCTAAGGAGCTCAGCAATTATGTTAGAAATGTTTATCTAAGGAGAAAAAACTAAACATCAATTTTTAAATCCTTTTTTATTATACAATATAAAGGAACTGAAAGTTTATCTGTAGATTTCACTGGGCAAATGAAACACATATGTGTTTGTATTAGTCAGAGTTCTACAGAGAAATAGAACCAATAGAAAAAATATATATATATAGACATTTATTATAGGGATTGGCTCATGGAGTAATGGAGGCCAAGAAGTTTGACAATCTGTTTTCTGCAAGATAGAGAATCAGGAAAGCCAGCAGTGTAATTCAGTTGGAGTTCAAAGACCTGAGAATGAGGGTGGGGGAACTGATGGGATAAGTCTTCATCTGAGTCTGGTTGTCTGAAAACCAGTGATGATGTTGGAGAGCAGGAGAAGATGGGCATCTCGGCTAAGCAGAGAGTGAATTTGTCCTTCCTCTGCTTTTTTGTTCTCTAGAGCTCTCAATGAATAGGATGTCATCCACTCATATCAGAAAGAGCCGTCTCCTTGACTCTGTCAAATGTCTTTCAGACACATCCCCAGAGACACACTCAGAAATGATGTTATACCAGCTTTCTGGGCATCCCTTAGTCCATTCAAGTTGATACATAAAATTAACCTTAAATGGAAGTGCCATGCAATCTATTCAACAGTCTGCACAGTCTTTGAAGAATGAAGAAAGCTCAGCATACAAGGATCTTTACAGTGGCCTGCTTCCTTCAAAGTAGGTGCCTTCTTGCACATATGAAAACTTTGAACAAGCAATGAATGGAACTGACATACTCAGCTTGACCATCTGGCTTGGGATTATGGTGGGCATTACTGTTTAAACAGGAACATTCTCATCTGATAATAGGGTGCTGTGTGTGTTGGGAGGTTACTTAGTAAGATGATATCATGCCCATTATTGGAATGTAGGGTGTGGGATCCAATTTTAGTCCTCACACTCTTCAAACGAAAACGTTTGCACACATTCATCCTTGTTGCTTTGTCATGCAAGATGGAAGATTCAGAATTGAAACAGCCAAAACCTTCAAGGGTTTTAAAAACAGTAAAAGGAGCTCAGCCTGCAATAGTAAATGATGTGAGGCCGCAGTCATTTGTGCCTCAGCTGGTATGCAAAGGAAGCTATAGATTCTCCATTTAAAACACAGGCTGATCATTTTCTTCTTGTGCTGTTGCTTCTGATCAAAATAAAAGAAATCAAAGATTTGGGATCAGAACAGTATAGGTACACCAAAAAGACCTTCACCCAGCTTATATAATATCTCCCTGTATTATATAAAGTGATTTCTAGGAAGAACTTAAATGATCGATGGGATAATTGGAAACAAACTGAACATAAAAACACCATTACTAAATGCTTGTATTTTAATGAATATAATTATGCTAAACTAAAAAATGGCTTCAGAAAATTATAAAGATTAAGTACTAATATACCCAACCCTTGAAAAACATGGGTTTGAACAACACGGGCCCATATAGTTGGTTCTCTGCATAGGTGAGTTCCACAGCTATGATCAAATGCAGATCAAAAATATAATATTCACAGGATGTTATATGGGGTGCAATTTGTCTTGTCAGTGGGTTCCACAGAGTGGGATTTGGGTTTGCATGGATTTTGATATCAGAGGGGGTATCCCCAAGCCAGTCCTCTAAAGATACTGAGGGACAATTCTATTTGTAATAAATTCGTAATAATGTAAATGTATATTTGGTCCATATTAGGTACCTAATATTTAATGATAATATTAAATAGTCCTTATTTCAAAGTGAGAATTTAGTTACTTTCATCTGATTCTTTGGCTGCTTAATAAAATCTTGAGTCTATTGTGAGTTATTTCTCTAGGTAAACCAAGGAAGCATATATTATTTATATTTTGCTACATAGAAAATTATGTCAGAATTTACTTGCTTGAAACAATAGCATTTATTCTCTTATAATTTCTGAAGGTCAGGAATCCAGGCATAGCTTAACTGGAGCCTCTGGCTCAGGAACTATTACAGGCTGTGATCAAGGCATCACTGGGGGCTACAGTGATTTCAAGACCTTCCTGGGGAAGGTTCCACTCCCAAGCTCATTCGTGTAGTTGTTGACAGGACTCGATTCCTTGTTGGATGATTGGAACAAGCTCTACCGTTCCTTGCTGGCTATTGGCTGGAGGCTGCCCTCTATTCTCCACCACATGGGCTCATCTACAGGATGATCACAGCACAACAGCTTGTTCCCCCAAAGCAAGCAAGCAAAAAGGAAGAGCCAGGTAGAACAAGAACAAGCAAGGTGGACGTCATATTCTTTTGTTGACATTACATTAGAAGTGACAGCCCATCACTGTTGTTATATATATATATATATATTTTTATAGAGCCTCACTCTGTTACCCTGGGTAGAGCTGTGCCATCATCATAGCTCACATAATACCAAACTCTTGCCTTGAAAAATTTTCTTGCCTTAGCCTCCCTAGTATCTGGGGCCATAGGTGTGCTATAGCATGCCCAGCTAGTTTTTACATTTTTAGTAGAGACAGGGCTCGTTCTTGCTCAGACTTGTGTCAGATTCATGAGCTGAAGCAATCCTCCCACATCAGCCTCCCAGAGTGCTAGAATTACAGGTGTGAGCCACTGCGCCCAATTTGTTATGCTCTATTTATTGGAAGAAAGTCTCTAGGTCCCATTCATGCTCAGAAAAGGGGATTACACTGAGATATTAATCCTGGGTGTCAAGGATCATTGGAAACCATCTCAGGAGCTGTTAATCATGGGCAAGTTGAGAAAACTCTAGGTTTCTCCTCAGGACCTACCACTCCCCAGCTGTTTGATCTAAACAAGCCACTTGACAGAGCTGTGGTGTTGTGGTTCACAGTGTGGGCTCAGGAATAGATCACATGGGTTTGAATCAGACTTCATGCAGCCTGGGAAGGTTACCAAATTTTTCTTACCCATCATTTCCCTGTATAAAAGAGTGTGAGTAATTATAATATGTACTTCATGTTAGTTCTTTGAGAATTTAGTGAACTGATGCATGTAAATCACTTAGAAGACGGAATGGGGGTAACAGTAATAATATGTCTAGTTTATGTTGTTGAGAGGATTAACTGAATCAACGGATGAGAGTTCTGAGCACAGACCTGGCTGGTAAACATTCAACCCAAGTTGTCTGCTCTTGTTAATTCTTTATTCCCTTCACTGGAATCTCCAGGTCCTTTCCTGCTATGGGTACTGTCTTCAGCTGCTCCTCCTCCGGTTTCCACAGCAGGGTTAATTGGTCTGTGGCAGATGAGCTGCACAACAGAAGGAGCCCTCCATCTCCATGGGAGGCAGCCTGGCTCTACGAGCTGACTACCAGTGCTTCTGGGTCAGGAAAGGGTCCCGAAGGGGAAGCTGGACAGAAGTGGTCAGTAAAGAGCCCTGACGGGGAAGCTGGACAGACATGGTCAGTAAAGAGCCTGACGGGGAAGGTAGACAGACATGGTCAGTAAAGAGCCCTGACGGGGAAGCTGGACAGACATGGTCAGTAAAGAGCCCTGATGGGGAAGGTGGACAGATGTAGTCAGTAAAGAGCCTGACGGGGAAGCTGGACAGATATGGTCAGTAAAGAGTTCTGATGGGGAAGGTGGACAGACATGGCCAGTAAAGAGCCCTGATGGGGAAGGTGGACAGATATAGTCAGTAAAGAGCCTGACGGGGAAGCTGGACAGACATTGTCAGTAAAGAGCCCTGATGTGGAAGCTGGACAGACATGGCCAGTAAAGAGCCCTCATGGGGAAGGTGGACAGACATGGCCAGTAAAGAGTCCAGACAGGGAAGCTAAACAGACATGGTCAGTAAAGAGCCCTGACGGGGAAGCTGGACAGACATCCTGCTCCACACAGAAGGTAGAAGAAAGGAGTCCCCAGTCCCTCAAGAAGATTGAAGGGGACTGTGGTATCAGGCCTGGAACTGACAACCAGGCAGGGAACTCTGGCGTACTTGGGGCAATCCTCAGAGCAAACTGGGGTGAGATCGGCCTCTAAAGCACTGGGCTGAATGAGAATATTCTGCCAAATTTTGCTTAGGAACTAGCAAAATTTCAATTCCTGTTGAGGTCCCACTGGGAAATACTGTTCCTGAACAGTCTGCATGGAGAGGAAGTGGTGGCATTTTTAGAGAGAGAGAAAATAAACTTACTCTGTTATTTAAACCCAAATACTAGAATAAATATTAGAATCTAGGGTCCTCTTAAAGTCGTTTCAAAGCTGCAGAGAGAAACACAATAAAAGTTGAATAAAAATGTATGTTATGTAGTCCTCCACACGAGCAAGCTGACTGATTGGTAAATAAAGTGTAGTGTGATTATTGTAATGTAAATCACAGACGGTGGAAGTGTGGAGAATTTCCTGCATTAGCAAACTAAGCCTCTTATATTAAGTGAAGCACTCTGGACGTTTAATATGGCTTTTACAATCAAAACAGGGGTCTATAAATGGAGGTCCTGAAATGTTGGTGTGTGTTGGGGGGTGAGGGGGGGAGGAATGTTCCATCTTGTGTTGAATTTCTGCAGGAACATATATTTTATGGTTTCTTTTAAGTAACAGCTCCTTTTTCTCTCATCGTCCCCAACTTAAAGTACCCCATGAACTCTCTGGCAACCTTTGGTTTTAGAGACCTGGCACCACAGATCACAAAGACAGATGAGAACTGAATGACAGACAGACATAAATAAATCTTTTAAATGTGACCTTTAAATAAACAAACTTGAACAAGGCTCCAAACCCCATAGAGGAAGCCCTTTGAGAATAAAGAAATGCATTTCGTGTATTATACATATTAATGATTTTGTATATTTTTATGTATATTTACATTGATATATACGCATGTATATACACACAAATACATATACATATATACACATACACACACATGCATATACATGTTACACACATACACATACATACCACATGTAGATATATGATGCTGCTATAAACAAATAATAAAGAAATACAGAAACACTTTTTAATTTTGAGATTAAAAGCAGAGGGACTTGGTATTATCTGAGAACAGAGTAAACAACAGGTATTCTTTGATTTCATTTTAGGGTAGTAATAGGCCGTGACTTCTTTTGACTTCCTGAACTTCCAAAATTCAGAAGTTTGGGTTCTTCCAACATTTAAGTGGAAAATCTTACCATATAATGAGAATAGAAGATTTTTAACAAGAATCATTTCTTGGAATGAATAACTGAAATTCTGGGCATTTGGGGGAGTCATGATTGCTCCTAGCCCATGGGCAGGCGTGTAGGCTGAAAACATCCCCGGAGGGATCCTGCGAAGTGTTTCACCAGCAGAGAACATGCCACACTCTCTGTGCTGTGATGTACTTTGCAGAGCTCCTAAGAACACCCAGGGCCCTGAAGCCCCATCTGGGGTCTTGGAAGGAGTCAGAGCAGGCTGGGAATGGAAGTACACTGAGGGGAGTGTGGGCAGGGAATGGGGGGAGGGGTGGTGGTGGTGTGGGGAAGTTACAGGCCAGTTATGGCTTAGACATTGAGGCAAGACCAGAAGGACATGGGTCCTAAGTTCAGCTCGTGCCTTTAACTAGCAGTGGGACTTCAGAAGATTGAACTAACTATGGTAGACCCCTCTCTCATCTTTCATGGGGAATAATGAGGGCTAGCAGATTTTTCATGAGGACTAAACGAGATGATACATGTGAAATACTCAAGACAGCACACAGGACAGTGGAAGCCCTCTATGAGAGTAGTCATTATTATCATCATCCTTGCATTATATATTTTGTATCGTCTTCTTTACTTATGGGTCTTAACAACGGCCAAGGATTGGCCTGGTGCTTGTAGCTCAAGTGACTAGGGCGCCAGCCACATACACCGGAGCTGGCAGGTTCGAATCCAGCCTGGGCCTGCCAAACAACAATGACAACTCCAACCACAAAATAGCCAGGTGTTGTGGCAGGTGCCTGTAATCCCAGCTACTTGGGGGGCTGAGGCAAGAGAATTGCTTAAGCCCAAGAATTGAAGGTTGCTGTGAGCTGTGACACCATGGCACTCTACCCAGGGTGACAGCTTGAGACTGTGTCGAAAAAAAAAAAAAAAAAAAAAAAAACCTATGGCCAGGGATATTTTAAAAGAAAAATGTTGGAGAAATTAACTTCATAATAAGGTGAATATGTTAAGTTTTATCTGAAGTATAGCAAAGTGCTTAAAAACTTGTGCTAAAGTTGGAGAAGTCTGGGATCAAGGGCCAGTTCTGATCTATACAATCTTTACTAACTTTTGAGTTTTACTAAGTCTCTTTCTTCATCCATAAAATGAGGATGATAATAAAAGCTTCTTGCTTATGAAATTGTGGGGCCAAAAATTTCCTGTAAAGTTCTTGTCATGGTGACTGATACATATCAAGACCTCAGTAAATATTGCTATTAATAAAATAATTGCATATATCAAAGAACTAAAAAGTATTTTAAAAATTTTTAAATAAAAACATTCTACATTTTTAGTAGTGGTCGTATATCAAATATATTTAACATCAGAATGAAAACAAACAGAAATGAAAGTAATCTCATTGTATTACCTGAAACAAGTGAACAAAAAGTGTAAAGAAAATTATATCTAAACTTCTGGTCAACATAGAGAATATTTTGTGATAAAAGAATTAGAATTTACATTTATTTAATTTATACTTGCTCACTACTACTATGACTTATATGAGCCTAATTGGAAACATTTGTTCATATAATCAGTCATTTGTAAATTTAATATTTTTGACCACCAACTAAGGATTAACAAGAGAATTAATTCCAGCTCACAAAGATTCTGTTCCCTAAGTAGTGTGATAAAACAAAAAACAAACGCCCAAATGCACAAACTATTCTGTATTAAGAATCCTGATGGGTGCCATGAAGTATGGAGTTCCTTGTAGCTGGGTATTATGGCTCATGCCTTTTATTTCAGAGACCCAGGAGGCTGAGCCAGGAGGATTGCTTGAGGCTAAGAGGTCAAGTTTCTTGAGTAGATGTTGCAGTAAAATTGAATTCAAACAGGAAGATTAGGGAGGGCTTCCCAGAGAAACATTGCCTGAAGAGTAAGCAGAAGTTAGGTGGAGAAATATTGGAGGCAGAATCAATGGTAAGCATGAAACCTGTGAATTGGGAGGGATGAGAAGGAGGAATTTCTAGGAAACAAGAGACAAGACTGCAGAATGCTGAGCATCATGAAGGGGTCCTCGCTGAGACAATCTGAACAGGGAGAACCCAGACTGTCTAGAACCTAGCTGGACAGGTCAAGGGTCTTAGTGTGAGCCTAAGAAGAGAAGAAAGCCAAAATGGGCTTCCCAGCAGGAGAGAAATAGGAATAGCTTTACAGTTTAAAAAGTAATTTTTCTGTTAATGTGAAAAAAGGACTGGAGGAGAAATGAAGTAGATATAAAGAAATTAATCCAAAAGCTACTGTAGCAATCCACTTAAAAGCTGGTGTTTCAGATGCTGGTGGAAGATGTGGAAGGAAGTTGATCGATCAAAAATATTTGGGAGACAGATTCCACAGGATCCAGTAATTGACAGGCTCTGGGGAAAGACGGTGAGGTGTCAATGGCCACTAGCACGATGACAGGTTCTAGAGAGCAACAGGATAGATGATGGTGCTGATGGAGTGCCCAAGGAGAGCTCAGATACACAGGAGGCACGATAGGAGGTGTGGTAGTGGTGGTGGGGTTGAATTAAATAACAAGTTAATATAGAAAAAAGTGCACAGATAGATAGAAAAACAACAAAATGGCAAATGTAGTATTAAATAGGAGAGTGAGGGGAAATTATAAAGCATCAATTACTGAAGACACCAAGGACTTTAAAAGAAGATAAAATCTATTAAAATTAAAGTGGTTCAAATCTTCCAAAGAGAGAATATTTGTCTAAGAGTGACCACAAAGCTCTAGAGTTATAGTTAGAATTGCTGGGGAACAATGCCTACCGCCAATCAAATAAAGTTAAATTATTAGTGGTTAGAATACCCTCTATATGTCAGATACTGGTATTTTTTAGATAATACCCAATGACATCACTGGATTGCATTAACAGATGAGAAAATGGAGGCTCAGAAAGGACTGATCACCCGGCTAGTGAGTGATAAGTCCAGGTGGTTCTGATACTTATGAACCTTTGCCTTTCTTGTGTGGCCTCCTATTGCAACATGTACCCAAAGTGACTTCGAAAGGTACCAATGCCACTATCTCCAGTAAAATGTGTAATAATGATCGGTTGACTTTCGCTTGTCTAGAAAACAGTTCTTCATCTTTTGTCATTAGCATTCCTACTTTTATTTGGGCAAATCTCTCTCTGCCATGAGGGTGCAGCCTGGTGGGTGTGTTAGTAGATGTTCCTTGTACTCCCGTGACAGGAGGGTAGAAGGGCTAGTGGCCCTGCACAGACCAATTGAAAGCTTTTTCCCAAAACTGGCATGAGGAGCAGAGTGATGCAAGGTCTCTCAGGTGTAAGCCCAGCAAGGCTCTGCCGACGTTCTTGCCACCTGGGTTCTTGAGCCTCCATGTGTGTTCTGTAGGCTTCCCTGTGATCCTGTTAGACCACCTACCTTTTTCCCAAAAGGTTAGACAAATCCAATTTCTGTTACTTTTAAGCAAAGAATCTCCCTTACAACATTAAAACTACCCCATGCCAAAGATTTAGGAGCATGTAGAGACAGATATCCTTCCCCTGCAGCTTCTCCAGGAGCATTTTTATTCTGGGGGATTAGGGAAAAGAGGAGGAGGGTGCCCGTCTGATAACTCCCACGAGTAAACACATGAGCAAGGATGTTTGATAAAGTTGCACGGGAGTGGATGTGGGGGCTGGCTATGTTCTCTCTAACCTGCTTAATAAAGGGAAAGGGTTACAGAGAAAGTCGAATTTGAGCAGAGTTTGGAATGAAGTGGTAAAAGAGTTGATGAGTGATAGGTAGGAAGTTGCTTTGTAAGTACAGAATTATATGAAATTTGCATGTCAGTGATATACTTTTATTAGGTACAGATAACAGAAAACTGTCACTTAAATGTGACCATATACATACGATTACTAAGCTGGCCTGTAATGCTTCACAATAAAATATTTTATATGTTTGAATTTATCATAATCCTTTGTTTTTCTGATATGCCTAAAATAAAAGGTATCATTCTTCAAATACTCATCTATAATGAATTATATCAACCTCAATTCATGAATCAATATATTCTTCTGAGATAATACATAGTCTTATTGGAAGGGTAATTCCTATAATTCCTATTTTTTGAGACAAGTGACCACTGCAGATTATATTAATTTTTTTTTTTGAGGCAGAGACTCACTTTGTTGCCATTGGTAGAGTGCTTTGGCATCATAGCTTAAACACTTGGGCTGAAGCGATTCTCTTACCTCAGCCTCCTGAGTAGCTGGACTACAGGTGTCTGCTACAATGCCTGGCTATTTTTAGAGATGAGGTCTTGCTCTTGCTCAGGCTGGTCTTGAACCTGTCAGCTCAGGCAATCCACCAGCCTCGGCCTCCCAGAATGCTGGGGTTATAGGTGTGAGCCACCACGCCCAGCCTAAAAAGTTTTTTGATGATGCTTCATTTAGCTATGACTACAAGTTAGGAAAGTCCTTCTACTGGTCCTTGTAGGACCTCTTGGGGGAACTGAGACAAAGAGCAGTAATTTCTGCTCAAAGATATCTCAGTGTACTAAGAGAAGGCATGATTTTGGAATAATGTGTATGTGATTACATTGCAAGGTTGTGCTCTATTTTTAATCTAATATAAACAGTAAATGAACCATTTATTTTTTTAAATAGTCTACCAATAGCTTAGACAAATAAATGTTTTAAATCATTACCATTTATACAATGCTCTTCCAGTTCCTTCTAGGGGGCATTAAGGTCAATAAGAAATTAACCTTGCTCTCCAGAATCATATAGTCCAGGTTTTTACCTAACTGGAAGTGAGGAGGAATAAATATGTTAGACAATTGAAAGTACAGAATTGAAGAAGGTTGTTGCTTCTAAAGTTGGAGGTTGAAGCCTTTTTTGGAGTTGGAGAAGGTGGGCTCTGAGTCATTCCCCTGGCTCCTCTGGTGTCACACATGCCTCCTATGAACAGGCTTCAGTAGAGAAAAGAAACCAAATGTTGAATAATGTGACCACTGAAGAAGTATCTAAGAGAAGAATGGGTGTCCCCTGGGTGACCAAAACAGGATGACAAACACAGGCATGTGGGACTCGTGCATGCTTGGAACCAGAAGCACCTGAGAGGAACACGCATCTCAGCGTGCACTTTGGGCACATTCTCTGAACTGCAGAAAGACACACACTGACGCGGGGAGACGGACAGTGTGAGAACAGCTGACTTCCAACCGTGCTACAAAGTACTGAAAAGGACTGAAATTCTTCTGATAAATGGGCTCTGTTTTCAAGATCAAAAGTAAACATTGTCCCCTCATATCCTTCAGGCTGACATGATGTTTGTGACCTCTCTTTTCTTCCATGGTGTCCTTAAGATAGAATTTCATCTTCCAAAAGTATTTCAGAAAGTGAAAAATTCAGTGTCCTTCACCTATGTTAGGGATAGTTTATTCATAAAAGTCTAAAATGTACAGACAAAATTCAAGCAAAACATTACATTTGCCGTTTTGCCCGGTTCTGAGCACACTACTGCAGGCATGAAGACAAACTTCTCTTTGCTCTAGGAAAATTAGCACTGTGTATTGATTTTGTGGTTTCAAACTAAACATTCCACAAACAAGAATCTCAGGCTGGCAGCAAACCAAGAAGCACAGTAGACCGTTTCACCCCTGAGATCAGCTGCGGGTGGACCTACAAGAATAAACACGAGCCCAACCCTATGTGTGTCAGGCCAGGCAGAAGGCCTGGAAGAGGAGAAGTCCACATGGCTTCTATGGACTTCTCTCCAACCCTGGGATGTGGATAACCCCGAGGTCCTAATGGTAGCCAACTCCAGTGAGCACACTCCAACCTCTAATATGGCACTAGAACTGAAGGGGAGCAGGTAGAATGCAGGGAACCATGCTGAGTTTCTCCAAGTACAGCAACGCATCCTTTGTAGAACAGAGCCAGGCCTCGGCATGCACCAAGGTCTGAGAAAACTTTGGCTCTAGTCCATGACAGCTCACTGTATTCTGAGGAGCCAGGCCTCCTGCTAGAGGCCTGATCTATGTGACACCATCTTGCCTTTACTCCTGTGAGGTCCACAAGTAGCTGGCCTGAGAGAGTATGGAATGGTCTACTGGGATATTTAGTTTTACTCTGGCTTGGGATTCTTGTTTGCAGAATGCTTTGCTTGGAACCCCCACATCCGTCCCTGGTGTTAGCCTGCCTGGAACAAATGCGTGGAACTAGATACCAAGAGGTAGCAGGAATGGTGAGAATACCACAAGGTCCTTCAGGAAAATGAGCGGACAGACCTATGAGACACTCCTGGGTCAGGCTAGACTGAGTGATCCCTGAGTAGGGATTCCAGATTTCACAAGTGCAAATATAAAATGTATAAGTATAAGTGCAATAGTTGGGACATGCTTACACCAAATTTTTTTTCATCATTTATCTGAAATTTAACGTTATCTGGGTATTAGTATTCTCTCTGGCAATGCTATTCCTGAGATAAAGACTATAATGTAGGAGAGAGGACAGGTAATTCTGTAGAAGTCATACCAAAGCCAAGCAACTCAGCTAGAACTGCAGTTCACTGGGGCAAACAGTCCTCATTATCAAGTGTGTTGACCAACTCAAGCAGATCTGACTGCAAGAAATTTGTTCTCTAACTACTACATTCAGTAGTAGTATTCTTTTTCTCCTGGCCAGTAATCTCATCCTATTTTTCATTTATTTTCCCCACCATCATCTTCAACATTGCAGATAGAGTCAGCTAAGTTTATCCTGAAGAGCACTGTTGGATTGAAGGGACCCACAGGGATTCCCCTCCTACCTGATCTCATGGCATACGCTATTATCATTGCACATTTTCCTGAACTCACTGCTGTTGAATGCTGCCTTCCAGGAAAAGATTCAAAGAGTAACTCACCAAGTCATGGTCACAGAAGCCAGGGGAGGGAGAAAAGGAGATGGGATCATTGGAATCATTTCATCCATACCCAACCTCTGCCCTGTTCGGGCTTTGTCAAGCAAGTGTAGTATTTGGAAGGGGGATAAAGCTTTAACAAAATAGTGGGTTTTCTATTTTCCCCAATTGGAGTCACTATTTATGTGATATTCTATATGGTTGCAGTCAATCCCTCCTAAGAAACTTTACCCTCAGTTCCAAAAAGAAGGAGACAAAGAGGAAAGCTGACAAGACTTAAAAATGAATGTTGAAGGATGTACAAGGCTCAAGTGTGTTTGTTCACGAAATACGAGTTAAGGAAATCTTACAGGGTCATTTTCTTTCACTTAGGATATACCAAGTGTTCAGGATCTAGAAGACATTGAAAAGCCATGAAAGTGTTTGAGATGAGAAAAAAAATATATCTCCTGGTTCCAAGATGTCGAAGAAAACTTCAAATTTAATATTCAATGTTTTATCAAATATCTAAAAATGTAATATTATGTCAGTTATGCAATTCAACTCATAATTACATGAAAAGTTTAAATCAGAAGAATAATTTCATTTTTGAAAGGCCCAGGATGATACAAGTTAAGATCCTTTAAAAAATTTCCCAGTGGAAATTAAATTTAACAGGGAGTACAAGGTTGTTAAAAAAAAAGTATTTTTCTTTTTTTAAGTTGTACGTCATGTATTTCAGGTTGATACTCTAGGGTTTTAGTTATTTAATTTTCTCAAATATGAGAAATAAGTCATATTTTACCTTTTATGCCTTTAATGCACACAGAGTTGATAATATCTTATAGTCCTTCATTGTTTTAAAATTATTCATTGATAATAACTTTCATTTTGCTTTTTATTTTAAAATACATGTTTTCAGCATTTATAGTGGTCATCATAAATACATTATATCTGAAGAGACCTTAAGAAATTCTCCAATTCCATCTCCTCACTTTACAGATAGGAACATTGAGTGAATGAGTTGACCAAGGTCAGGTCACACACTTAATGACTGATATGAGCCTCCAAATTGGGTTCCCTTGTTCCAGTTCCAGGGTTCATTCCACCATAGCACACTAACTTTAAACTAAAATGTTTCCAAGATATTTTTGTCATCTTTTGCAGAATGAAAATACTGATGTTGTACATAAAATTGTTGGCTCATCTTATTAAAAATACACCAGAAATATTACTCACACACTTAATGCTGCTGCATGGACACACAGGTAGCTGCCCCAACCAACCTGCATGGAAATTATCCATGATGGAGTAAAGATCATTCTACTGTCTATTTTCAAACCCTTCTCATGTTCACTGTAAGTTTTGAGTCATGCCAAATGAATTTGGATATAAATACACTTATTACTTTTGTTTGCAATTATTTCAAATCATAAAGGCAGATATTGAAATAAAAGTCCGTTGGGGGGTGACTTTGATACAGTGTATTAATTTCAATCACATCATTCATGATCATAATATGGTTTTATCATTTGCTTCTGAATTTTCTGACGTGAAAATCTATTTGTCCAAGAGTTTCTATGGGGCCTGCAACCAGAGTTCGTAGATGCTTTGAAAAGCGAGTGAGATTAGTGCAATAATAGCTTTATTCCCTCTATAACAATATTTTAAGGTAGATAAAATAAGAGCATATTAGAACTAGAATTATAATTATATAGTAGGTATCTTTCAGTCTAAGCTTCAGGTAGGGCAGTTTCTACTTACGGTCCTTAAAATCCTAAAATATTAAGTATGGATATCTTATTCAAAATATGGTTTACATCTTTATTAAAGTCTTACACTAAAGCCATTTCTTTCCAGATTTTGACTTAAATTATTTTTATGTCTTTTCATTTGTCCTTGTTTTACTTTTTCAGGGACTTAAAAATATATTTCCTGGGCTTTGTGCTTGCATTCTCTTTTTATATTAATTCAGTCAGAAAGATCACATCCCTATTCATGAACAAATATGTACTTTAAGCCTTTTAAAATCTTATTAGTTTTAAAAAGCCATGATATAGGCTTGTTGTTGTTTTCAATATACAAGAACAAATGTGAAAGCTGCATTTTAGAAAAATCTCTATTTTCTATCATAGTGACATTTCAGATTCAAAGTAGTTTAAGAACATTATTAGATGAGCCCTTTGGTATAATTTTTGACAGATGGAGATGAATAAGGGGAAGCCAGCTTTGGAACTCTTCCACTAACTACTCATAAGAGAAATGTCATCCTCTTATTCTTCAATTTAACTCCATTTCTTCAAATTTGCCTCCCATTTGGATTAGGTTGTTTAATTCCGTCAGTTAATTCTTCTGTCAGCCCTTATCACCCCGTTCTGTGTTCTTTCATTATTTAAAAGTCCAGGCAGTATTTTTAATGCTGCAGGTTTGCCTTTGTGAGAATAAAAACATACATGCAAAAAAGAAAGTTTAGTTTCTTAATGAATTCCGAAGATTCCTGTACTACACAAAGGTATTTGGAGGATTGGCAAGCATCTCGGGAATTAGTAAAATGATTTGTATTTGACTTGTACATTGGGGAGTAATGACAACTAGTTTTCTCAACCCAACATTTATTGATGTGATGGAGAGAACTCGGTTCCTACATTGCTGCCTCTTTAGAAGATAAATAAACAATGATTTTAGTAAGTGTCTTAGGCCAGATCTCAAATTAGTTTTATGTTTTCTTCTTTCTCATTTGTCTGTCTGCTTGTTCTATGCTGTTTTTGTGGAAATATTTAGGTTATAGCATAACTTTTGGAGCAAATCCATTTTCTCTGACACATTCTCCTAAAGCCTGAATTCTCTCAACCAGGTGTTGTAAAGATGAGAAGGGTCTTGTGACGAATGGGCCGCTGTGCTTTCCAGGTTCTGGTCTGTGGAGCCCTAGATGTTTTAGATGTTTCTCAGTATCTGCCCAGCAACCAAAAGATGTAGAAAGTGATAAGTAGATAAGATGCTCTGTGTGTGTGTGTGTGGGCGTGTGTGTGTCTTTTTGAAGGAAGAGTCAAATATTGCTCTACTCAAGGGATTATTTGTATGACCAAATAGGGCTCCTTACATTATTTGTTTAAATTAAAATTATAAATACTTGAAAAGCACTCATCTAAGTGGATAAAGATGCATTCTGGAAGCCAGGCTAAAATTTTAGCTCCAGGGTTAACTGGATCCAAGACCTTAAATAAATCACTTGATTATCTTTTTTTTTTTTTGTTTGGCCGTGGCTGGGTTTGAACTCGCTACGTCCGGCATATGGGGCCAGCGCCCTACTCCTTTCAGCCACAGGTGCCACCCATCACTTGATTATCTTCACCTTCAGTACAGTCACCCACAAAATAGTGGGGCTAAGACACAATCTTTAAGCTCCCGCCAATTCTATAGCACTATATAATCACATTAGAACTTCAGTCACTCACTTTTCTAATAAATTCATTTTATCAAACTGTTTTTATCTTATTTTAATCTTTATTAAGGTGTTTCTCAAATCTAGAACCAAGTGTCTTCATTTGAATAATTGTCCAGATTTAATGATTTCAAAAGTCTTTCATAGCTCTCAAAATCCTAAGAGTCTATGAACTTTTTGTGTGCTATTAAAAGTGTACAGGGACACAAATTATAAGTGTAGAATTTTTGCAACTCTTACTTTCCCTCTGCATCCTGATAGGAGAATTTTATTTTGATTTTCTCATTATATGTTCCTTCTTCGCCCTTTTCGACAGCTTCCTTTAAAACAAAATGAAAAAGGATGGAGGAGACGGCAGGAGGCTGTTAGGCAAATAGAAACAGTTTTGTGTGGAAGCATGACATTGAAGCAAGTTGCATGAGAATAGCTGTGGTGTATGGAAGCAGTGGATCAGAGAACAATGAAGACATTTAAGGAATATTTCTGAGATCCGTAGATACATTTCTCAGGTTATTTTGAAAGTATTTTATAGTATAGTTAAGTTCTTTCCATTGAGATGTAACTCCAGGATGTCATCTGCAGTGTTCAGAGCCTTACAAGTTTTTAACACTTAGAAGCTTTGTAAGTGTTATAGAAAACAGCATTATTTAGTTCACTAAATATTACACTAGAATCGGAGCTGTAAAACTAGTAAAACCATTAGAGGGTTTCTAAAGCTCATGATACAGCTTCTGCTACTCTGTGCCTCGCTTTTTCCAAGCTATCTGCAGGTGGCCATAGCAGGCAGAATTTGCCTGTCTCCATGGAGGACTAAGCTGTTACTCTCTCTGTCTCAGCCTCCCTATCTCCATCTCTCTGGCTCTTCCTTTCCCCCCCTCTTTTCCTCTCACTTCCCATGATCCATCTCCGCAAAACTCTAATCCCCCCTCTCTCTCTGCCAAAGAGTTTTCTCTGAGTCCATTTGGATATAGAATGCTTTCGAAGCTCCTGGTTTCTATATCCTGAGTTCTAGATATGAGCCAAGATTAACCAATGGCTTTCAGTCCCAACTCCAAATTCCTAGCAGAGAGAATTCAGCCTGTCCAGCTCTGTCCAGGTGTCCACACCTGGTGTCAGCCTCGGCCAGGCAGTCAGCATTAAAGAAGTGCTTCCTCAGCTGTGAAGCTCCCAACAAACACTGGGCCCATCGTGTTTCTCACCTCTGAGAGTCTGTTTCTAAAATTCTGTGATCCTGTGATCTTTCTACACACAGGCTGGGAATATCCTTTGCTTCCCCAGTCCTCCAATTTGCCACATCATTAAGAATTACACATAGCCCATTACCCCACAGGCAAACAAATGCACGTTCTGCAATGGGAGGAATCTGGGCGCTGGACCATGAATTTTCTCCCTCTCCAGCCCCACTCAACTGACAGGGATAACAAGATGTAATTCACTCTGAGCTTCTGTCTCTGAAAGTCAGAATTCTCCAGTGGCCACAAGATTCGTCACTGCCCGTTCTTCCCAGAGGATGTCCTGAGTGTTCTCTGCTCGTTTCCAGGCCTTGATGCCGGTAAAACCTACGTGGTTTCTGAACATCCTATGAATATTAAGTAATAATCCCTCTCAAAGACAGCTGACTAAACTGGGTCTCACTGCCACAAAGGGAATTAAGGAATAGTGACTAAAAATAACGGGGTGTTACCTTACTCTGACAAGAAACTTCCATGGTCCTTTTTTATTCATTCAGTGACTGTTATGAACGAAACTGTGTTCCCTCAAAATTCACCTGTTGAAACCTCAATCTCCACTATGACTGCCTTTGGATACAGGCCCTTTAGGCAGGTAATTAAGGTTACATGAAGTCATAAGGGTGGAGCCCTGAGACAACAGGACTGGTGTTTTTATAAGAGAACCAGGAGATACAGGGGTAGGGGTGTGTAGAGAAAGGTTGCATGAGGACACAGTAGGAAGGCTCCCACCTGCAGTGGGAGGAGAGAACCCGCACCAGAAATCAACCCTGACAACACCTTGATCTTGAACTTCTGGCCTCCAGAACCACAAGAAAATAAATTTCTGTTGTTTAGCCCTCCGTTTTATGCTATTTTTTATGAAAGTCTGAGCAGTCTAATGCAGTGACCCCACTAACACACGTCTGAAGACAAAAGATGAATGTTTGTGGCTCAGGGCCACCATTAGAAGAGATTCTCCAGTTTTTACCCCAGATCAATTTCTCCAGAGGCATTAACATACGATTTCTACTTAACTGACCTGATCAGCTCTGTGCTGACCTGAACTGGCCGTCCAAACAAGCAAAAATGCCGAATCGACCCTGCCACCATTGTTATCCCTGTCTGCTGTTTTTGGTTGTCTAGACATGCTCATAAATGTACGATCACTCACTATAAATTTTTAATGAGATATTTTTGAAATTAGAAAAGGAGAGAAGCAATTGTGATTTAGGGCCTGGCATTATAAAATAAGCAACGACTCACCTGAAAAGCCAGCTTGGGATTTCTCTCCATCAGCTTCCTGACACAGCAGCTCTCTTGGCTTTGCGAGTCTTTGGTTATGCAATGCCATTTTTCCCTCCTCTCACCCTTCCCAGAAAAATCCAATGATACTTCTTTCTGATTCTCAGCTTATGGAATGAGAATTTTAAAGTTATCCAGAAAGCATCATATCTAAATCAAATGAAAATGATTTGGAGTTATCTGGTACTCCAGTTAAGTAATTCTTAACTAGATTAGATCAATGATCCTCTTGAAAATATAGGGTAGGAACAAACTTCTCCCCATGGGCTATTTATACATTGCAAAAGTTTTTGGAATGCCCAGGTATCTTGAATCCTATCCAACCACCTGTGGACATCTGGATAATACCTATATAAGATTATCCATGGCTCAGCTCACTTCTCTGATGGGGGCCTAGGTTTTCTGAGCTCTGTTGCTGTATGAATTTAGATATTCAGAAAGCAATAGACCTGGCAATATTGTATTAAATATGTTCACCAAATTAGGCTTAATATTACTTTTCTCTCAGAAAAGATACAAACATGTTTATATACAAAATGCATGTAGATGTGTAAATGTTTGGCGTTGTTTTCCTTTTTGCCCAAAACTTTAGTAGAAGACATTTTGCTTAATGTTATGTGTCTTTTATGTAAAGATCTTGATAATGAAATGATTTCCCCCACTCTTTCCACTGAGCTTACTCTTAGAGGCTATAAAAGTTACACACCTCAACATGTTTACCTTTTTTCTTGGCTCCCAGAATCTCATAGCTACATCTTATTGCTAATAGACAATAACCAATTCATTCCTGAGATAGGAATTGCCTATTGCTAATAGACAATAACCAATTTTTTTCCTGAGATAAGCAGGACATAAATGAAGTAGAAAAAGTTAACAAAAACAAGTACCTTTAGCCGTAAGTTAAATGACAGATTTTAGTTGAAAAGAAAAATGATTCTATCACTTCCAATATTGACTCTGTAGAGGGAATGCTACTCTATCCTTAATACAAGGATGATTGGGTTGTAGCCTTCACTTGAAAGATATAAATTTGCTTCATATTAGAGGTGTATACATTGGATACTTTTTCTTCCATTCTAGAGATACTTTGCTAAGGAGAACATGTTCCAGCTCCATCTATGTAAATATGAAAGAGGAAAAGTCACCATTTTTCCTTAAGGCTGCATAATATTCCATGGTATACATGTACCACAGTTTATTAATCCATTCGTGGATTGATGGACTCTTGGGCTTCTTCCATGACTTAGCAATTATGAATTGGGCTGCAATAAACAATCTGGTACGGATATCTTTGTTGTAGTGTGATTTTTGGTCATCTGGGTATATACCAAGTAAAGGAATTATAGGGTCAAATGGCAAGTCTATTTTTAGATCTCTGAGTATTCTCCAAACGTCTTTCCAAAGCGGATGTATTAGTTTGCATTCCCACCAGCAATGTAGAAA
>CAUYRH010057108.1:0-42425 GCA_963574655.1 Perodicticus potto
AAGAAAAAGTATCCAATGTACTCAGCCCTAATATAGAGCTAATTTATAGCTTTCATATGAAGGCTAAAACCCAATTATAGCACAAGAATACAGGGAAAAGGGAAAGGGAGGGGAGGGGAGGGGGGAGGATGGGTGGAGGGAAGGCAATTGGTGGGATCACACCTACGGTGCATCCTAGTAGGGTACTGGTGAAACTTATCAAATGTAGAGTATCAATGTCTTTATATAGTGATTAAGAAAATGCTGTGAGGGCTATCTCTCACAGTACGATCAAAATGTTTCTGATTGAATACGAAGCACATTCTGCCCTATGATTGCACCAATGTACACAATTATGATTTAATAAAATTATAAAAAAAAAAGAAAGATGATACTTGCTCTCTAGAATGGAAATCTTTGTCATTTGCTTTATCTTGACATTTCTTAAGAACATGAGGGGATAGGATAGAAAAGAGCAATGCAATGTGTTATCCTCCTCAAATATCAGTGTCTGGTGCATGGGAAGATAGCAGAAAATGGAATTTCGCAGACGAAAGATACCCTGCAGAGATGAGCTTAATGGCAATCAGGACAATGGCTTTAAGCAGTGGGAACGCTACTTTTGCATAGGCCTTTGACCTTTGGAGGTTTGCTGCAGCCTGCTTTGTACTGTGTGACTCACTGCATTACCAGGTATGTTGCTAGATTTAACTTCAAGCGTTTCTTAGATCTTATGGAATTTTCACTCTCAGTCACTGAAGCTTAGGTGGATGGCCAGTTAGAATAAGGAACAGACTTGCACACATCTTTCCAAATCTCTCTCTCTTTTTTTTTCTGAGCTAAACAAACACAATTCTATATGTGTGTTTTTCTCCTTCCTGCTCCTCAAAAAAGGAGAGTGCTCATAATGAGAGGACTATATTTCTTTCACCTCCTGTGACCAGCAGATATGTGTTTTATTCTGGCATTCAGAATTAGGGAGTTTTATATCTGTAGTTGTAAGCTGTAAAATAGAAGTGATATTTTTATCTTCTATTTATTAATTTATGTATTTTATGTTTTAATTTATTTATGTATTTGTCACTTTGAACCCCAAATTCCAATGTATCAGCTGATCTTTTCAGATGTGAGCACAAGTGGACTCGAGAGTACATTAAAATATTAATATCTGGAAACTGAAGTTTCTTGCAAGGCCAAGGCGGGGGACTTCAGGTTTTGGTGATAGATTTCTGAGGGCAGGACATGTGGAATTCTGATCCTGCTGAGGCTCTTCTGTACACCACAGTTTTGCTGGATTTATATCCTGTAGCCACGAGCAAAGTCCTCATCAAAGTGCAGGCTGTTTTGTCAGTAAGCACTATAGAGTAGCTGCTCCAAATCCATTCCCTGTTTTATTTTCTCTGAACTTCCTTTCCAGTCTAATTCATGTATTTTGTCCATAGGTTCAATTGTCATTTGCTATGACAAGACATTAAGTTGGTTTTAGATTTTTTAATTATAAAAACGTTGAAGTCCAGGGTACAATATTAGGGCAAAGTCTTTATTCACATTGATTTGATGACAATGCAGCAACTGAGTGGATTTATTCCAATGTCAAACATGTCAGAAATCTAACCGATAGCTTTATTCTGGTAGTTAGGACTTGAGGAATGAGGCTCCTTACTGTGACAAAAGTACGTAATTTACCAGCACACTTCAATGATCACAAATCCTAAGGTAAAAGAAACAGTTAATAGGGTTTGTACGTGAAATGCTCTGTCTCCTGGAATCGAGTTTACCCAGAAAATTAAGGAATACCAGGAATGGGTTTAAAAGACATGTTTACCAACAGAACAGGTGCACTAGAACAATAAAAACAAAATAAAAGTAAGTAGACTGATTAAATTGGGGGAAAAGATAGATTTCTTTTAATAATAGTCTGATAAAATAAAATTTGAAGGACAGGCTAGTCTGACACAAAAAGGGAAACGGTATCTACCCAGATTTAATTTTGCTAAATAAATTTTCAGTTTGGTTCAGAGACAGTCCTTGGTGTAAACGAAATATGAAGGAGAAACGGATGAAGACGTAGAGCAGATGGGGATGACTCCCTCAGAAGATGGTGGCAGTCCCCAATAAGAGTGATCCAGAAACTATCACTTACAAATTAAGACACCTAAATGATATGGTTAAATAAAATTTAAAACGACCGGGGGTGCCAAAAAATGTACACATTATTTTAAGCACTCTTGTTGGAGGTAAAATTGATAATTCCCCAAATGTGTAAGAGTTTCAGGCAAAATGGATCAGCATAGCACGTCTAGGTACACTTGACCAGAAACAATACTTTCAATTCAACTTCAAAAAATAATAGAGACGGCAGCGCCTGTGGCTCAGTGGGTAGGGCAGTGGCCCCATATACCAAGGGTGGTGGGTTCAAACCCAGCCCTGGCCAAACTGCAACAACAAAAAAATAGCTGGCTATTGTGGCGGGCGCCTGTAGTCCCAGCTACTCGGGAACTGAGGCAAGAGAATTGCCTAAGACCAGGAGTTAGAGGTTGCTGTGTGCTGTGTGATGCCACAGCACTCTACCAAGGGCGATAAAGTGAGATTCTGTCTCTACAAAGAATAAATAAATAAATAAATAATAATAATAGAGATATAACATCTCTTAAAATGTGAATACACAAACAAAAAAAAGAAAGAAAAAAATGTGAATACATATTTTTTTGGCGTCTTCTGTTTATAAGAAGAAAAGTTGGGGTAGATCAGAATTTCTGGGTGTGTTTCAAGGTGTCATAGATATTTTTGGGAGGGCCACTATTATTTGAGCTTATGTTGAAGCAATTTGTAATCTTCTGAAAGAAAATACAAAAGTAACCATATTAAAGGAAGTCCAGGGTACAATATTAGGGCAAAGTCTTTATTTGATGACAGTGCAGCAACTGAGTGGTTTTATTCATTATTCAATAAAGTAAAGCATAAATGCACAATATTTTTTTTAACAGTGGATGCTTTTGCCTCGCCCAGAGCTCAATGATTTCTTACTTCTTACTTCTAGAGAATCAGTGAGATGAAATCTACAGATACATTAAGAAGTAAAAATCTAGAAGATACATTAAGAAGCAAAGGAGAAAAATGAAAAAAGCTTGTATCTAGAAAATAGTGCCTACAATTATTAGCATTAAGATAAGAACATATTTAAACAGATTAAATGGCCAACAAGTATGAAAGTAGGATAGTTATTATCAAAAAGATAAGAGATACATATTGGCAAAGATGTAGATAAAACGAATCATTTCACAGTATTGGTGTGACTATGAATTAATACTACCATTATGGAAAAATGTATGTAGGGGGACCAAGAAATGAAAATAGAATTTCCGTATGATATTCCAACAATGACATTTCCCCTCTAAATCTGAAAGAAAGAAAATCACATGTTGAAGTGATCTGCACTCCTATATTCATTGCAGCACTGTTCACAATAGCCAAGACTGGAATTGACTTAAGTGCCCATCAACAAGAAAAAGTGGTATCGACACATACATATTATTCAGCCTTAAAAAAGAAAAAAATCCCTGTCATTTGAAACAATATAAATGAACCTGGATGACATTATGCTATGTAGAATAAGCCACACACACACATACACACACACACACACACACACGCATGGGTGCACGTGGACAAACACACAAAACCACTGCATGGTCTTACTTACATGTGGCATCTAAAAAAACAAACTCGGTTGGGCACGGTGGCTCATGCCTATAATCTCAGAACTTTGGAGGCCAAGGTGGGTGAATTACTTTAGCTCAAGAGTTTGAGATTGCTGTGAGCTCTGATGATGCCACAGCACTCTACTCAGAGTGACTGAGGGAAATTCTGCCTCAAAAATAAAAATAAAAATGAATAAATAAGTAAATAAGCCAACTAATAGAAGAAGAGAATAGACTAGAGTTGAGGGACAGAGGTGAGGTTGGGGGTTGGGGAGAAGTTGGAGGAAGGATCTGAAATTTCAGTCTGGAGGAATCAATTCAGATCTACTGTACAACAGGTGAATATAGTAAATAATGAGTACCGTAGTCTTAAAAATTGTTCAAACAGTAGTGTTCTCACCACAAAAAATAAGTGAGGTACAAAGTATGTGCAATTAACATTTTTATGCATATGTTAATTAGCTCAATCTAGCCATTCCACAATGTATATATACTTACATCAAAACCATAAATACATGCCACTGTTTTCAATTAAAAAATAATTTTTAAATTAAATTCTTTTTAAAACTGATTAAAATGTAAGAATATTGGCTAACACTTTTGCTAGAGGTATATCTCGATATCACAGACAAATATGTAGCAGAAATGCAAAGGCTGGGATAGTTGACAGCTGATCGAAGTCAATATCAACAGGAACACAAAAAGTGGTGTCAGTCTTCACACACTTTGGGGACACAGGCTGCAGAAGCATCAAATGCTGTTTTATTCCAGAAATCTGCTAAAAGTCACTACCCTGAAAAGCAAACCATCATCCAGAAGGATGAGCACAGCAAGAAATATTATCAATTCAGGAGTGAGAACACTTTGTGATAGCCGGATGCCACACACAAGTCAGAAAGAGTTTTAAACTGCCATGGGATTGCAAAGTAATACAAGCTCTATGGAAAGAAATATGGAGAATTCTTAAAGAACTACAATTCGACCTTCCATTTGATCCCTCAATTCCATTACTAGGCATCTACTCAGAATAACAAAAATCATTTTAGCACAAATACATTTTCATCAGAAGTTTATTGCAGCTCAATTCACAATTGCCAAATCGTGGAAACCACCCAAATGCCCATCAATCCATGAATGGATTAACAAACTGTGGTACATGTATACCATGGAATACTACTCAGCCATAAGAAAAAGACTTTACATGTTTTGTGTTTACCTGGATGGAGTTAAAACACATTCTTCTTAGTAAAGTATCTCAAGAATGAAAAAAAATTAATATACTCAACACTAATATAAAACCAATATATAGACAACTATGAGCCCACACAAGAAACACAAATACAGTTTAGTAAGGGGGAGGAGAAAGGAGAGAGAGGGGAAGGGAGAAGTGGGAGGGCAATTGGTGGGTGTGCGGAGGGAGGGCAGGGGCGGGATCTCATCTAATGTGCACAATGTGAGGGTGTTCAACACACCCCTGGGTGAAGGGCTCAATGACAACTTGAACCTTATCTTAGACTTGAAATCAGTGTAACCTAAAAATTTGTACCCTCATATTAATTTGAAATTAAAAATAAAAGAGTTTTAAAACATTATTTTAAAAAATATATTTTAAAAAAACATTCATTATTCTTTGTAAAGAATAATGAATGGAAAGGAAAGACATCTCAAGGACACCTGATGACAGGAGAGGCCAACAAAACAAATTTTCAAATATTGCCAAACATAGGGTTATAAGGGTGATTTTCCTGCCAATTGGATAAATAAGCACCTGTTGCATTCTCCCAATTTTTAGTTGTAGTTGGTATCTCAGTAAGTACACTCTGGAAACCTTCTGAGGCTGAAGCTTAGGTCAAAATCCTTTCTCAGACACCATTGAGTTGGCAACACTAAATACTGGTTTCTGGGAATATGATTTTGTTGAGGAAATCACTTTAGGAACATACACTAATTGCGTTCTGAGTGTGGAATAATGGTTTCAATGCTATGAATCTTGTGTTTTCTATAAAACTCTTTGAACTATACAAAAGTGAAGCTTTTCAGAAATTTGGCATTGAACTTTACTCTTCAAGATGGCAAGGAATCTCACCCATTCCGGTGAAAGACAGCTCAGACTGCAGCGGGTCAAGTAGCTTCAGATCTACCCAAGCATGAAGAGACCTTCTGACTAAGACAAAGGATACTCAATTGCAATGATGTGCGGTTTATATTCAATGGGTGATCAAATTTGATTTAGGATTTTAATGATATTGGACTTAGTTTATAAGAAATTTTAGTGTTTTGACTTTTCCAATGAACCTTTATAATTGGATGAGGTAGGTTTGTATTAAATTGTTTTGGTGCTTCTGTTGTTGATACTTTATTATTAGAATGTATTTATATTGTTACTTAATTTCACAGAAAATTCATAAATAGATGCATTAAAAAACATGACTTGGCAAGAGAAATAGATTCAGTAATAAACTTGCAGGTTTTGGTGCAAATTGACTTTTAAGTTTACTTAAGTAATATATCCATTTCAGAGAACCATATTCTATCTGGGTATATTCTATTGTAACTATATGCTACTCATTAGAGAGATACACATTTTATATAAGAATGCAAAAATCATGAAAATATAAAAGATAGGAAAAGATGTTCTGTGCACACACTGAAGTTAATTTTACTATATTAATATCACACTAGAATTTGTTTTCATTTCACAATGCGTATTTTAATATTAAATATTAAAGTCAAATACTTCTGTATCTCATCCTAGGTATTTATCTAAAGTAGAATTACTATTAGGTAGATCTACATTTAATAAAACGTTATTTGAACTTTAAGAAAAAAATTCCAACAAGGACTTTCCAACATCAAAATAGATTCAGAATCACAATCTAATACTCAGTTTCAGAGTATTAGATTTAAAAAAGGTTATCCAATGGTTGTCAGCTTTAGTATGGGCTAATCCTCCATCAAGTCTACAGATGTTGATTTTTTTTGTAGTTTTTTAAATTATTATTAAATCATAGCCGTGTGCATTAGTGCAATCAAGGGGTACAATGTGCTGGTTTCATATGCAATCTGAAATATTTTCATCAAACTGTTTAGCATAGCCTTCATGGCATTTTCTTAGTTATTGTATGCAGACATTTGTATTCTGCATTTAGTAAGTTTCACCTGTACCCTTCTAAGATGCACCGTAGGTGTGGCCCCACCGATTACCCTCCTTCCACCCCAAACTCCCCCCTCCTCTCCTCTCCCTTGCCAATTTCCCCATATTCTTGTGCTATATTTGGGTTATAGCCTTCTAGAATTTAAAAGCAAGATGAATTAAGAGAGATTCAAAAGGACTTTTTGTAATGATAATGGAGTCTCATTAACTTATCTTCTATTTTGCAAAAGCACAATTTGATAAAAATAAAAGAAAAAGACATACTTATAACTATATTGGGAGGCCTTAACTTACATCTCTCCTTAGACAATAGAAGAAGCAAAAAAATAAAAAAATTAATGAGTACATAAAAGATCTGAGAAAGAAAATGAGCAAATTCTGGACCTAACTGATATTTATAGAACATGTATTAAACTACTGCCAAATAGACATTGTTTTCAAGTATTCATGAAACATTAATCAAAATTATCATATGCTGGGCAATAAAGACTACCCTCAAAAAAGGTCAAAAAATTGACATCATTTAGAGAATACCATTTTACCACAGATTAATTAAGCCACATTTAATGATGAAAGAAACTAGAAAATCTTTAATCTCTTGGATATTAAACAAAGCAGTTCTGAATAATGCACAGCTCAGCAATGAAATAAAAACGAAAAGTAGAATGCATTTTAATCCTTATAAATCGAAAACACAACTTCTGAAGTAGTAGGACGTAGCTGTCAAGGAATTATTTATTCAATCATTTATTTATTTGAATAATTTATTCAATTATTTATTGGATACTTCTCACAAAGAAAAACTCTAGCCCAAAGCCTTTATTTATCATTTTTTCCCAAATTTACAAAAAGAAATAACATCAATATTTCACAAACTATTGTAGAGAAAAGAGAGAAAGGGAAACATAGAAGATTCTTTCTACCAAGCCAGAATAATCTTGATTCTAAAACATAATAAGAAAATTACAAGGATAAAAAACATGTGTGTGTGTATATATACACAGGGTGTCCATAAAGTTCGTGTGCAATTTAAAATAGTCAACTGTTACACATACATGTAGACATACAAATATATTTCCATTAATACATATTCTATTGTACTTATGTTGATGACACAGAAGAGCTGTTTTTACGTATCTGTAACCATATATATATATATAACATACACACGCAAACACACAGAGGATATCGAAAATCTGTGTAGACCTATTTTGTAATACTCAAGTCATGTTTGACTTCTGCAATTACAAGAGGTGCCGAATGTGACTTATTTTCATCTTTTGTTACTGGCATATATTTACTATTACCATTTAAAGGTAGTGTTTTCCTTTCTTAACATGTGTATACGATTGGCATGACCATCTCTGTGTGTGTGCATGTGTCATAGAGAAACTCTAACACATGTGCAGAAATAATTTAGAAAGATGTTCTAAAAAGCATGATGTATTGCTAAAAATAAGAAATAATTTTCATAAACAGTAAAATACATGAATTTAAAAATGCACAGATTTATAAAATAAAATTTACTAAAATCATTATGTGTCAAAATGAACCAATTACAAAAACAACGTTTTCGGAGAAAAGCATGTTGCTGAATTTGTGAAGTTTTATACTGTTTGAATTAATACAAAAACCTACAAAAATATATTCTTTGCTCATTCTGTATTTATGTAATAATTATAAATCACATAAAAATATCTATGAAAATGCATTCATTAACTTAGTTCTTGCTAAGAACTAGAAAGAAATGGGATTAAAAAGTAGAAGGCATTAAAAAACCCTTCTACGTCTGAATTGTTTTATTTCAAACAAACCAAAAAATATCTTACCCTTCTGACAGCTGCAGACAATGATAAGGGTTTAACTTCTCCCCAAATTCTCTGACCACCACCAGCAAAAAGATAAAAATAAATAAATAAAAGTGGAAAGAAAAAAATCTAAATTGGTCTTTGCTACAAATTGGGGAGTCACTGAATGCCCTAACTCATGTTATTACAACAAATCAGAAAAATTTCAATATGCCTTAAGTAGTAAAATCCCACCATCACTCTCCCAGAAAACCATAAATCAACATCAAAAATATAAGGCAATATTTTAAAACGAGTTAAGTATATACTCACATGAACAGATGAGATTTGAAATGACCATTGGAGTATAGAAAAAGTGTCTTAGATCAGAACATTTAAAACTAAATAAAGAAATGAAGAAAAGAACAAGAAATGAAAAAGGAGTTAAGTGATCTCAGGAAATAAATGGAAGAAAAGGCAAAATTATGTCAGAAACAATAATAGACTGGAAACTGTTCAAGGGAGAATAGACTTAAATGAAAATTTAATAAAGAGCATTGGAGAGTGGCAGAATGATTACCAAGACTTAAACTGAAATTTTTAAAAAAGAGGAAAAAGTGAAAGTGAGTTTGGGAAAAATGGTAGAAAAGGAAAATAAAAAAACACCATTTATATAATCGCTATCCTTGAAGGGAAGAAGTTAAAGAAAACAATGGAACAGAACTAATATTCAAAACTATAATCTTAGGAATAGTCCTGAAGTGAAAGGAAACCTGAGTATATATGTTTAAAGGGTCCAGTAGACAGTTGAAAAATTAACCTAAAATAACAGCTCCAAGACCAATTCTAGTGAAAGCTTTAGACTGAAAATTGAAGAAAACAAAGTTCTTAAGGCAACCAGAAGAAACAATCAAATAATTTCAAGGGAAAAATAATCATTTAGGCTTTTACAAAAATTTTCATAAAGCAAAATGTAAACAATGCAACTAAGAAGTGGCATTTTTGTAAATATAGTAGGAAGACAGGTTATAGCCAGCCAAGCTGCCATTCGGAAATACAGTAATAATGGGATTTTACTACCCCACTTCCGGTATAAGACAAATCAAACAGACAATGGTTAATGAGCAGCTATAAGAAGAAAGCAACATACGACATAATAATATAGAACTAATAAACATGTTTTTATGCTACAATAATGAACAGTACATCTTCTCAAGCATCCGTGGTTATTCAAAAAAACTGAACATGAATCAGGATACAAATAATACATTACTAAGTTCCACCAAGTAGAAATATTATGAGGAATACATTCAGACAGCAATGCTGTAACTAGAAAACATTCTTTTTTCAAAAATGAGCCTTCCAATTTTAACTTTAATCATCTTCCATTAAACAAGTACTGAGTGAAAGGGAAAATGCAAACAAATAACAGAATATCTAAAAAACAGCAAAAATGGGAACTGTATATACAAAAATTGAGATATGCAGTTAAATAGTAATCAGAGGAAAAGTTATCCTAATGAATACTTTATAAGCAGAAATAAAATAATAAAATATTAATAATTGATGTGTAGCTCAAAATAAAAATAGAAAAGAACAAAGTAAATCAAAGAAATCATCAAGATGTATAAAGATAATCAGAAATCAATAAAATATGTAGCAGAATATAAACTCTGTAACCTAATTAGTCAAATTATGTTTATTAAAAATAATGACATAAATAATCCTCTGAATAATTTGCTCTAGAGAAAGATGTAAAAATATGACAAAATGAAAAATGACAGTAGAAAGCTACCAGTTGAATTAAAAAAATCATAAATATAAGAGACAGCTTTTCAGGCCTCTATTCAAATAAATTTGAAAATTCAGAATAAAACGGAAAATTTACTAAGTAAACATTTGCCTCATTTAGAAATTTAGAGATAAAATGCATGAACAGACCAATTTTTCATAGATTAAGTAGTTAAATTTATTAAGTTATAACTACACACACACCACACACACAGAGATCAGCTCTGATCATTTGTACAGTAGAATTGTAGTAATTTTCCAGATTAGTTCTTATATTTTTTAAAATTATTCCAGAGTATGAAAACTAAAGCAGTACTTCTGTTTATGACAAAGCTATAACATTGATATAGTGCAAAAAGAAAATTTCAGGCCAATATCACTTGTAAATATTGATATAAACACATTAAGTAAAATATTAGCAAACATTATCCAATTCCACATTAAAAATATGGTATGCCTTGACAAAGTGTAACTTACTCTACTCATGAAAGATAGTCCAAAATTAGGAAATCCATTAATACACAATATTAGTTGATCTAAGGTGAAATCATTCAATTAGCTCTATAAATGATGAAAAAGCCTTCTGTCATTTTTCTGATAAAAATATTCAAGAAAATAGAAATTATGGGATTTTTAAAACAATAATTATTCCTTAGAATTAATAGTACGATATGGAGCATCTCCAGAAAAATCAGAAAGAAGGTAAATATCTGTGCTGTTTCCTGCACAAAACAACATTGTGTGGTGTAATTATAGAAGAGAGGGAAAATGAGAAGCATAAGTATTGACAAGTAAGAAATAAAATTATCTCTCCTTGCAAATTAAATGTGGAAAACACTACAGAATCCTCGTAAACCTAACTCAGTCAATAAAATTCAGCAAGGTAGCAGAATATCAAGTTAAAATATAGAAATCATTAGCCTTCATAAACACAAAAATAACAAGCTACAGAAACCCCATTTACAATAACAACAAAAATGAAGCAATACTTAGAAATAAACTTAATAAGAAATGTGCAAAAGAATTCTCAAGGATGAAGAAGTAAACTTGAACCATTGGAAAATACTCTCTGCTCTTGAATAGGAGACTCCAACATACTAAAGGTGTCAGTACTTCCTCCATTAATTTATAAATTAATATAACCTCCAATAACACTTGTTTTATTGTATGAGACATTCTGATGCCAAAGTTCATATGAAAAAACAAACAAAAAAGATAGGCATAAAAATATTGGGGAAAAAAAAACCCTACCAGATATTAAAACATATACTAAAGCGTATATAATTAAATCAATATGCTACTGGTGCATGTATAAACAAATAGAACAACAGAATAGAATATACAGCAATAAATAGATAAAAGTACATATGGAAATTAAGTATATGGTAATGTTAGCAATTAAATTTCCTCAGGCGAACATAAATATTTTAATAAATGATGCTGGAAACAGAGTATGGAAAGATGTAGAATGGAGACTTACCGGGGGTGTGTAAAGGAGGTGGAAAATCAGAGATGGCTTGGTGGATATGATGTGTGTTGCTTCAGTGAAACATGCAGGAAAAGCCCGGACTTTACCGTAATGCAGTATATCAGTTTAGCAAAATTGCATTTCTGTGCCATGAATATGTACAAATAAAAAATAAACAAAAAAAAGTTGCTAAAAAAACTGGATAGTCAACTTGAAAAAGGGTAAAATTAGATTTATAATTCAAACTATATATTCTAAAGAGAGTGGAGTGAAAAAATATTGTTGGAAAAAACCCTCACCAACCTATAAATCTATACAATGATATTATTCTTTAAAATTAACAGAGACATAAAGATTTTGAAGAACAGGAAAGGGAAAAATTCATTGTCAGTAGACCTACCCTACAATAAATAATTAAAATTGTTCTCTAGGGGCCGGGTGCCCGTGGCTCATGCCTGTAATCTTGCATTCTGGGAGGCTGAGGCGGGTGGCTTGCTTGAGCTCACAGGTTCAAGACCAGCCTAAGGAAGAGCGAATCCTCCCAACTCTAAAAACGAAAAATAGCTGGGCATTGTGGCAGGAGCCTATAGTCCTAGCTACTTGGGAGGCTGAAATGATAGAATAGCTTGAGCCCATGAATTTGAGGTTGCTGTGAGCTGTGACACCAGAGCACTCTACTGAGGGAAACAAGTGAAACTCTGTCTCAAAAAAACAAACAAACAAAAAACAACAACAAAAAACAAAAAACCAAATTGTTCTCCAGGAACAATGAAAAGTTCATTAATGAGAAATTAAGAGTTCAATAGAAGGAATCAATCAAGATGATAAAAATCTTTGGTTTTCTTATTCTTTTTTTTTTAACTAATTTTAAAGTACAGATATTTTGGGGGTTACATGTATTGCTTTAATAATGCAGGAGTTGTGGTTATAACTGTGCCTATCACCCAAGTAGTGTTCATTGTACATATGTAGATTTTCACCCATCCCCTCTGCCTTCTCCCTCCTGGTACATTTCCATCATTTTCCTCTATGGACATTTGTGCTCATTAGTCCCAAATTAATAGTGAGTACATGTGAAGTTTGTGTTTCTATTCTTTAGATACTTCATTTAGAATAATGGTCTCCAGTTTCCTCCAAATTATTGCAAAAAAGCATTAAGCCATTATTCCCCAAAGCTGAATAGTATTCCATAGTATACATATGTAATTTTTCTTAATCCTCTCATGGATTGATGGGCACTTGGGTTGGATTCCAAATCTTTGTGAATTGTCCTGCAATAAACATTTAGTACAGGTGTCTTTTTGATTAAATGACTTCTTTTCTTTTGAGTAAATACCCAGTAGCAGGATTACTGGATCAAATGGTAGGTCTAATTTTAATGCTTTGAGATATCCCATACTGTTTTCCATAGAAGTTGTGCTAATTTACAGTCCCACTGACAGTGTGTAAGTGATCCTTTCTCTGTGAATCACACTAGATCTATTGTTTTGGACTTTTTAATAAAAGCCATTATAACTAGAGTAAGGTGATATCCCATAAGTCTTTTAATTAGCGTTTCCCTGACGATTATGGATATTGAGCATTTTTTAATATTTGTTGGCCATCTGTCTTTCTTCTTTTGAAAATCTTCTGTTCTGTCTTTTGTTCACATTTTAATGAGGTGGTTTACCTTTTCCTGGCTGATTTGCTTGAGTTCTTTGCAGGTTCTGATCATTAGCCCTTATCACATGTACAGCTTGCAAATATTTTCTCCCATCTGTAATTTGTCTATCTTCTCTCTTAATTATTTCCTCAGCTATGCAGAAGCTTTTTAATTTATTGAGGTACATTTATTTATTGTTGTTGTTGCTGTGATTGCCCTCGGGGTCTTTTTCATGAATTCCTTGTCTAGGCTGATGTCTGGAAGAATCTTTCCTACATTTTCTTCTAGCATTCTATGGTTTCATTTCTTTTTATTTTTTTTTATTGAGTCATTGCTGTGTACAATAATTCAGTTATGGGGTACAGTGTGTGGGTTTCACATACAATCGGAGATATCTTCATCAACCTGATTGATATAACATTCATGATTTCTTACATTTACCTAAATTCTTTTCACAGCTGATATCTAGAAGAGTTTTTCCAATTTTTTTCTAGAATTCTTATGGTTTTTAGCCTTACATTTATCCATCTGGAACAAATTGTTGTAAGTGCTGAGGGACATGGATTCTGTTTCATTCTTCTGCATGTGGTTATCCAATTTTCTCAGCATCTTTTTTTTTTGAGACAGAATCTCACTATGTCAGCCTCAGTAGAGTGCCATGGTGCACAGCTCACAGCAAACTATTGGGCTTAAATGATTCTCTTACTTCAGTCTCCCAAGTAGCTGGGACTACAGTCCCCCACCACAATGCTCGGCAATTTATTGTTGCAGTTGTCCCTGTTGTTTAGCTGGCCCAGGCTAAGTTTGACCCCACCAGCCCTGGTGTATGTGGATTGCTCCATAACCACTGTGCTACAGGCACCAAGCTGTGCTACGGGCACCAAGCCAGCATCATTTGTTAAATAGAAATTCTTTCCTCCAGTATATATTATTGATATCTTTGCCAAAGACTAGTTGGCTGTATGTATATGGTTTAATATCTGGGTTCTCTGTTCTCTTCCATTGGTCCATGTCTCTGTTTTTGTGTTAATACCATGCCATTTTGGTTACTATAGTCTTGTAGTATATTTTGAAGTCTGGTAATGTGATGCCTCTAAATATTTTCCTCCTCCTTAAGATTGCTTTGTTTATCTGGGCTTTTTTCTAATTCCAGATGAAGAGTAGAATTTTTTTATCTATATCTGTAAAATTTTGTGTTGGTATTTTGAAGGGATTGCATTGAATCTGTAAATCCCTTTGGGTAGTAAGGACAGTTTAATAATGTGGATTTTCCAGATCCATAAATATGAAATGCTTTTTCCATTTATTTTCTGCATCTGCAATTTATTTCCTCAGTGTTTTATAGTTCTCTTTGTAGAAATATTTCACCTCTTTGGTTAAATATGTTACTAGGTATTTTATTTTCTTTGTAGCTATTATAAGGGGTATTGAGTCTTTGGACTCTCAGCTTGACTTTAATTGAAGTTTAGAAATGTTACTAATTTGTGTACATTGATTTTGTAATCTGACAGTTTGCTGAACTTATTAATTCCAGGATTCTCTTGATGAATTCATAGGGGTTTAATAGATATAAGATCACATCATCAGCAAAGGAAATAATTTGACCTTCCTTTCACAATTTGAATAACGTTTATTTCTCTTGTATGATTACTCTGGCTAGAACATCCAGCACTATGTGGAATAGAAGTGGTGATAATGGGCATCCTTGTTTTTTTCCAATTCTTATTGGGAATGCTTTAACTTTTCCTAGTCCAGATGGATCTTGGCTGTATGTTTGTCATATATCAGTTTTCAATTTTGAGATTATGTTCCTTCTATGCCTAGTTTTTGAGGGTTTTTATCATGAAAGCTTGATGGATTTCGTCAAATGTTTGTCTGTATCTCTTAAGAAGATCATATAATCTTTGCTTTTGCTTCTACTTATGTATTGATGACATTCATACATTTCCATATGTTGAACCATTCTCGCTTCACTGGGATAAAGACCACTTGCTCCTTTGGATTATTTTTTTGATGTCTTGGTGAATTCAGTTTGATAGTATTTTAGAGAGGAATTTTGTTGTTGTTTTTCTTATTCTTAATAGATCTAAAGATACCTTTTGGGTTAAGTGATGATACTAACTATGTATTAGATGCTGCCTCATTCATTGGCAATACTTTGTCATAAGGCAGCCACAACAAATGTGAAGTAAAGATTTGAAAGTGGTCACATATTACTTGTAATTATGTATTGCAAAATTGAAGGCAACCACTGAAACATTTTTAAAATTAAGTATGACTGATATCGTAAAAGAGGAAACAAAATCAAACAATATAAAACATTTAAATAAAAACAGAGAATAGGGGAGAAAAGAAGAAAAAGGGCATATATTCAAAAATGAATATATGCAATTAATATAAAACATTAAATAGTTATTGATATAACTATATAAATAATAATTTTATATGTGAATGATCCAAATGCATCATTTAAAATAAAGATATTATCAAGAGTATACACAAAGTAAGACTAAAATATGTGTTGTCCACAGGAAAGCCACTTTAAATACAAAGATAGTGGGTTAAAAATGAAACAATAAAAAGATATACCATGCTAATAGAATTACATAATGATAAAAGCCAGCAAGCCTCCAAAGCTAAAAAGTCATGGAGTATATTTTCCCTCACAGCACTCAGGAGGAAACAACCCTGCTAGGACCTTGACCTCAAACTCTCTTCTCCAGAACGGTGAGATAATTAGTTTCTGTCATTTAAGCCATCCATGTTGTGGTATGTTGCTGCAGTGGTCCCAGCAAGCTAATATGAGGCTCTTATATGGAAAAACAACAAGATACTTCCACGTACATAATAGAATATTAAAAAATGGTGGAAATTCAGACACCTGATAATAACAAATGCTAGTGAAAAAGCAATGCATTTATTGTTGGTACTAATGCTAAATGGTATAGCCACTTTGGAAGAGAGTTTGCCAATTTCTTACAACCCTAAACATAATGTTAGCATATGTTCCCAGAGTTGTGCTCCTAGGTACTTATTTGACTGATTTCAACTCTTACATCCACATAAAAATCTAGGTACAAATATTTATAACAGCTTTATTTGTTATTCATAATTTTCAGAGACTAGAAGCAACTGAGGTGTTCTACAATAAGTGAATAGGCATCTATTCAGTGGAATATTATTTAACAATAAAAAGTTAGCTATGAAGGCATAGAGAGACATGGATGACTCTCGACTGCATATTGTTAGATGAAAAGAGTTACATTTTAAAAATACTCACAGTATTATTCTAATTATATGTCATTCCGGAAAGGACAAAACTATAAAGATAATAAATAATGAGTGGTAGCTAGGGGTAGATTGGTTAGAGGAGAGAGGGTTGATTAGGTGAGGGACATGAAATTCTTAGGGCACTGAGACTACTCTGTATAATTAATGGTCAATAAGTGACATCTTGCATGAGTCAAAACTCATAGAAATGTACCATAGAAAGAGTTAATCTTTACAATTTCAACTTAAAAAAAATCCTTATCTGGTCAGGAGAATCCCAGGAAGGAAGCAGATTCTGACAATAGAGTCCAACTAGACTGTGAACTATTAAATAACCTCAATAAAAGGGGTAAGGATAGGAGTGCTGACAAAAGTGCCTCTGGAAATGAGTGGAGTCTGTAAAATTGCATGCGAGCACTGTGCCATTGCTGATAAAGTTGTTTTCCATAGCAATATAACTTAAAAATCCTGATACTGCTTTATTAGCATACTAGAAATGACCAGTTAAGAATGGTAAATTTGGGAACAAGATTTCTCATTATTGGACTGAGTTACTGATAAGCAAGAAAAGGGGGCTAGAGTGACCAATTTAGTAGTGAGTTAGTGTTGGAGATATTAGTATGAATTCACATGAAGCTTTAATAAAGATGAAGACATAGCTGAACATATACTGATATGAATCCATACATTTATCTTCTAGCTCTGTCACCTGGGAGGACCTAAGGAGACATGATAATTAAATGTAATGTGTCATCCTTGATGGCACTGTGAAATAAAAAAAGGGACATGAGGTAAAGCTAAGGAAGGTTGAATAAACTAGGGATTCAAGTACATAATAATTTTCCAGTATTACTGCATTAATGACAACTATACTAATGTAAGATTATTAATAATGAGTGAAACTGAATAGGGCGCATGTGGGAACTCTACTATTTCTATTTTTTTTCTGTAAATGTTAAACTGCTTTAAAAAATATTCTATTCAAAAATGTATGGTGATAAGTTAGGAAAGCACAATGGTCTACTTGAAGGGATTCCTAATTGCCAGAATTTGGGATCATTTGAATCATAATAATGGTAGTAATTTATTATAAGCCATAAAGTAGAATGACTACCCATGTGGAAAGTTAGATGTAAATGAACTATTGAATAAATAAACACACGGAGGAAAAGGGACAGTTTTTCCTTACAATAAAATTCAAATGTAAGAGTGATAGAAAATCATCAGTGGGCAATCACCATAGTAATAATTGTTACAAGCAAGAATCACTGATAAATGTTGAAACTTGTGAATGAACACATAGTAAGAAATAGGACACAGCATAATTTCAGTTTATCTCCTTACAAAGTTACGGAAGTTACAGTATAGAAATGCGGCATGCATCATCGTAATCAAATATGAAAATTAACCTCGCCATAACTGAGACCATGATACCATCTCTCCTGGTATGTTGCTCTGAGAAGGGGCACAATAACAATTTTGTAGTATTCATGTCAAAACTTCAGAACCATAACCTAATCATGAGAAAATCTCAGACAAACCCAAATTTAGGGATAATCTATGAAATAACTTCTCAGTATCTTCAAAAGTATCATGAAAGCTTATGAAAGGGAAAGGATGACCGAAGAATCTTTCCAGATTGTGGGAGACTCAGGAGACATGACAACTACAATGCAATTTGCTATCCTGCATTGGTCATTCGGTAAAAGTGGAGACATTCCATAGACTAATGGTGTGATGGACTGAATATTTATGTCCCAAAAGTTCATATGTGAAATCCCTCACCTCCAGTGCGGCTCTATTTGGAGTAAGGAAATATTTAAGGTTAGATGGTGGTATGAGGGTAGAGTCCCTATCCAAGGGGTCAACGTCCTTATAAACAGGAATGTAGAGAGCTTACTGCCTGTGTACCTGCTCTGAGGAAAGGCCATGTGCACCAAGGCAGCCATTTAAAACTCGGGGGGAGCCCACAGCAGACACCAACCAGATGGCATCTGGATATTGGACTTTCCAGGCTTCCAGACCTGATGAAAGTAAATGTCGTAGTTTAAGTCACCTGGCCTATGGTATTTGGTGATGACAGTTTGAGTAGACTAACGGGAACTGTTATTATTAGGTCATTAAATCTGAAATGTCTGCTTTTGAATCAAAAGTTTAGTTATATCTCACAAGAAGCAGTGTAATTCATCGAAGTGTGCCCTAAACCATTGACTCAGTTTTGCCATCTCGATGGTAGCTTGTATATGCCCAAATCAAAGAAGACGCTACAGAGAGTGACATAGAGACTCTAGATTTCGATGAAATCAGGAAAGGTATTTTCCACAGCTTGTTGAGAATTGAGTATTTTTCCTTGCAAGAAGTGGTCCACGGCTGGAAGAAGTGGTAGGCAGTTGGCGTAGGGTCTGGTGAACATGGTGAATGGTAGAGAGTGTCCATGTCCAGCTTCTGTAGTTTGAGCAGCATTGTTTACACCTTGCAAGAGGATTAGCCTGTCTCTACTGACCAGTCGTGGCTGCTTACTCTCAAGTGTCCTCATCGTGTCTTCCAGCTGGCTGCAGGAGACATCTGCTGCAGTCGACTGACCAGGTTTCATGAGGCCCTAGTGGACAATACCAGGGCTGGACCACCAAACAGACATCAGCTATTTAAAAAAAATATTCAATTTTGGACTGTGTTTTGGCACTTCATCTTTATATAACCGTTGTGTTGAATACTTATGATTCTTAAAAAGAAAATCCATTTTTCATCACATGTAACAATATGGTGTAGAATTTGTTTGGCTTTATGTTGTGACAGTGTTGCAGCCCATATAGCCTATGGCTAGGAGGAGTGAGAGTTATAAGAAATACCTGTATAGCTCAATGGAACACCTGGGTGGAAAGGGCGTGGAGAGGGATTTAGCTCTCCTAACAAGCACGAGAGCTCGCGAGATGAGAGCAGAGGTGAATTGGCAGTCTCTGCACCTGTGGTGTTGAGAGGCATGAGATTAGCCTTCTATTAGGCTGGAGAAGAAGGCAGTCGGGAGCATGTGCATTCTGTCATGAACCCACTTACTCTGACTCTGTCTCCTCTCCTGCCTGCAGAACATCAGCACGGTGTCTCTCTGATGAAGATCACCAAGCTCCGCTAAAGACTAAGATCTATCTATTCTAAGAAGACTGCTTTATTCTCTTTAAAACAATCTCTCTGTCTCTCCTGCTGAAGTAGACAGCCCTCAGGCACCTAAGAGAAACTGTACCAGAGCAAGGTAACTTAGCGGTCCGTGTCCAGAACCTAGTTAAGCTGGACCTGAGACCTGGCCAGGCCTGGGCCCTGACAAGTGGTGTCAGAAGTGACATGTGACAGACAGCAAAGAAAGGAAAGCTTCAAGACGATTTCTCTTTTCTGACACTATTTAATTCATATGAAACCCATCTATCCAGCTTCTTTACCTTGCACATTTGTTTCAAATGGTCCAATATTGTTGAAATAGAAACATTAAACCTTGCTGCTAATTCACACGTAGGTTGCGGTGATTTTGCTTCCACTACGGCTTTCAGCCCATCATTATCCACCTTGGTCTCAGGTTGCCCACAAGGTTCATTTTTAATATTAAAATCCCCCGAACAGAACTTCTCAAACCATCGATATACTGTGTATTCATTAGCCACATCCTTCACGTCCTTCCCAAACACTTGGTTGATATTTCCAGCTGTCTGGCCTGCCTTGGCTCCAGGATAGAACTCATATTCAAAAGTAACACAAATTTTTGATATCCATGGTCTCACAGCAATTGCTCTAAAAAAATTTAAAAGATAATCAAAAGGCAAAATATTCATTTGAAAGAATGAGGCCATGCCTTCACCAAAACAAAAAAACAAGTAAGAATCAGCCCCCTCCCCCATGAAGTGTCAAAGTGAAGTGTCAGAGATATCAACCATCAAGGCTAGTACTTCAAAAAATTAGGCATTCTATATTTAATAACTTAATATTACGTGAATGTATTTTTAATCAATTATAACCAAGAAATTACACTTAAGCATGAGTACTATTTCAGTGAAGTTTTATATTTGGGGGGTATATTTTAAATACTAGATTTAATAAAACCTATGTATGGGTCCATCATTGCCTTCCATGGAACCCTCCCTGACACAATCCATCCAAGATGATGGGGTGAGGGGCTGAAAATCAGGGGATTAATTATAAGTCTGTACAGAGAAAGATTAGATCCTCACATTCATCTGTGTGGAGAGAAGTCAGTGAACTGTGAGTGTGGATTCCACCCAGGTGAGAAGGGAAGTAAGCTCTCTGAGAATGATCGGAAATTCTCTAGTAGAAAATCTACAATGTAAAGGGTGCCCCCCACTCCAACGCTCTTTCAGGGACCTTGCATTGATGACCACCACTCTGGTTATGGAGTTGCAAGGATTCGATCAGGAATCTCTAGGACCTTGGCTTTCAACCTGAGTGCAAAGCCCTATCAAGGGAATGAGGCTGAGAATAGCACTACAGAGTAGAGCTGGGAAGCCTTAGAGTTCTTGGCACCACGTCTTTCCAAAGTGAATGAATATTTCCTTTCATTCTTCTCTCTTTCTCTCCCTCTCTCTCCTTCTCTCTCCCTGTCTTGTTACTGCTCACATGTAGACACATTTTATGTTCAAAACTTCCTTAATAGACTTTAGTTATGGGGTTTTAAAGTGAAGTCTAATAGAAAAATGTTCTCATATTCATTTTGACTCAGTTACTCACAGGTATGGTATCCTGCTGCAAGAATGAAAACTTCTTAACATTTTAAATAGCTCTGTGTCTCATTTTCCTCACTGATAATAAGGTAACAACAAGGGTACATTAGGGTTATGACAATTCCTTGAAATAATTCATGGAAAGTACCCAGCTCTGTGCCAGCACGTAAGCATTCAATTAATGTCTTTCATTGTTGTCATTATTCATTATTAATATTTTCTCTTTATTATTAATTATTCAATTAGCCATCCAACTAAATGTTAAACTTCAGTTGACCTTTGAACAACATGGGGCTTGGAGCAATTACTCCTGGGCAGTCAAACTTCTGCATAGAAACTTTGAATCCCCCTAACTTAGCTACTGCTATCCGAGGTATGGGCCAGAAGCTTTACCAATTACAAAAACAGTCGATTACCACATATTTTGTATGCTATCTATATTATATACTGATTTCTTATAATAAAAATAAGCGACAGAAAAAAATGTGTTTAAGAAAATCATCAGACTTTTATCTTTTGTAGCAACCTGGACAGATTTGGAGAACATCCTCCTAAGCAGAGTGGTGCAAAGAAGGAAACAACCATCTCATGTACTCACCACTAAACTGAAAATGGTAGATTAACAGCTACGGGTTCACATGGGAGAAAAACTCAGTCTGATTGCAGCGGGGGTGCAGGGGTTTGAGGCTCCCACCCAACCGGTACAGTACACGAATATACAGCCCCTCTCCTGGGCAGAGGACACAGCTACAACCAGGACTTGAAGTTTACAAACGTGAACTATGTAACCTAATTGCATGTACCCTGATGTTGATCTGAAAAATTTAAAAAGGAGATCATAAGGAAGAGAAAATATAGTCACAATTTAATAAGTGTAGGGAATCCCCACGAAGATCCTCATCCCCTTCAGGACGAGCAGGCTGAGGATTTGCTCTTGCTATCTCAGGGTGGCAGAGCGGGGAGAAAACCCTACATACGTGGGCCCACACAGCTCGAACCCATGTTCAAGGATGAAGGTGCTTGTATTATGTCTGTATTAGATTTGTTAACAGAATTTAAACACTGAAGAGAACACACTGTAACACAACATGATAAATGACCAAGATCACTCTCTCAATTTTTCATCTTTGAAAATGTTTATTTCTGAGGAATAAGATGCTATCAGCTATGCTTTGAAATGTACCTTGTAAAATGAGGGTGTTCATTACTAATATGAATAGAACAGTAGTAACATATTGCTGTTATGAAACAAATGTATTCTGTGGTATTAGAGTTCATTGTTAGTTTAATAAAATAATAATGTCAGCAAGCCTTAGCTCAATCAATTTATGGACCCTTTTATTTTACCGTATTATCTTCCTTGTATCTAAGTCTAACCTTTCTTTATTGGAAACTTTCATGCTTTATTATTTCCGGTAAGTGAAATAGATTTTTCTGACAGACTTGAATGTTACCACTTGATATTTCTACCATTACACAAATACAGCTCTTTTCCTTAACAATTTCTCCAAAGAATTCCTGTTGACAACATACACAGGGCAATTTGCACTATTCTCTTAACAAATAAATAGTGTCTCAGCTGCAAAAGGTAGGCAAAACACAGAGTGCATGATATTTGGTCTGTAGGAATTATTAGATACCTGCAGAAACCTTGGTCTTGTCCACATATGAATTAAAGAGTCATCTGAAGCTGTCAAAAAAATCAAACGGAGATATTTATTTATTTATTTATTTATTTCCCCAATGGTCATTGTCAAACACCTGTTTTAACCAGTTTCACCCAGCATGTGAGTTTTGTTCTGCTCTGCTTCCATCCTGGAAGGTTCATTCCTCTGGTGAGTTGCAATACAGATACACAATGAGAAGGGTATTTGTGTGCATTGGTGTGAGTGTGTATTTATGTCCATAATACCATAATACCGGCTTTTACACCAGTGTTTGATTAAAAAGTATGCAGAATACACAAACAAAAATAAGCTGAAACTAAATATGTAATTCAAAGACAAATATATGTGTTTTAAGTCAAATACAAATATAGGAATATATTATGTATAAATATAAGTATAAAATATATAATAGTATAAACCAAATACAGAAAAATATAAATATATTATAAAATATCAATTACAATATACACTAGCAAATATATGTAATTCAAATATATTTTACCTACTATAAATTATATTCCCCAAATGATCAATATAAAATAATAAGTAATTTAACATAAAATCGAAAATAAAATGTTATTGTTAAACAAGTGGATTTTAAAAAACAGTGCATTAAGGTTTCCATGGTTGAGTTGAAACATATTTCTGAGCATTTTTTTTCTAGCTGATGAGAAATCTCTTTATGGCTCCCTAGCATAATGTCGCTAAATTTAGTGTGAGCGCACTGCAGGCCAAAGCCCTCCAGCTCAGCACTATCGTATTCTGCCTCGTAAGGAGCTAGTCACAGAGGCACGCACCTTCATACCCCACCATTTGTGTACATGTGTAACAGGGGAAAAATTTCATTTATACCCTCTGCTGAATTTTAGGAGAAGATTCTCAGTGGCATCAGGCCCTTATTTACTGAGCACTATCTTGGGCCTTGGCAAGTAAGTTTGAAGGTGGAAGCTAGGGCAAAGCTGAGTTACTTTGTATAAGAATTGGGAGAGAGATTCGGACTAACCCTTGTGGACAGAGGGCAGAAAAGAGTAATGTCATTGGTGATGATGTGGGGAAGAAAGGAGACTAAGGGGAGCAGACATGTCTGCTTAATGTTTGAAATCAGTTTGCTTTGGTGTTTGTTGAAGGAGAACAAGGGAGACTAATGCCAAGAACCATGATATGTGATTACCTGGTCAAGTTTTAAAACAAAAGTTTAATTGTTTGATACCTATTTATTTTCTATGTAATCCATAAACATGTTGGGTATGATATTAATACGACTTCCTGGTATCCCAAGTCACAGACAGATTATGTGTATGTTTGAAAGCTTGGAAGTAAAAGACATCTTTGAATGTGTAACAAAGTAGAAAAAGTAGAAAAAGGCAAAATTAACAAATTAATCAAACTACTCTTCTGAAATAAATGAATTCTAAGACAATGAAGGTAAATTGTCATGGAATATTCATTACCTTGTGTTTGAAAGGTCTAAATGCTTAATAGACTTCTCAGCTATGTCAAAGAATTTGAATGTAGTTTCTTGTTAAGTATTTTCTAAGCAGAAGTTACATAAAAGAATAAATACTTGAGTAAAGAGTCTGGCTTTTATAATATGTAATCATGGAGTTGAATGAGATGTGAGTACTTCACTGCAAGAGATGCATTACTGAAATTTTGAAGGATAATCTTGACAAAATATTTTAAAGTCTAGAAAAATGACATTAAGAACATTTGGTTATTTATAAAAATAAAAATGACTGTTTAATGCTCAGTACACGTCTGTGTTTTGACTTACTGAGAATAGAATGTTGATTCTAACCACGCTTGCATATATCATTTTTTACAAGATGAAAAGTTACATCATAAGTCATAATTATAGTAAAGGATTATGAGCATTGATTTTAGGATCAGATAAGCTTGTGTTTGTGGATGGTGGCTCTACCATTGGGAAGCTGTACACCTCTGGAAAGGTATGTGATATTTCCAAGCCCAGTCTTTTCATCTGTAAAATGTCATTAGGCATAGTACTTATCTCACAAGATTATTGCAGAGATGGAATTAGTTAATGTATGTGGATAGCCTAAAATAGCACCTAAAACATAATTACCTTCAATACATATTATGCCATTATTACACTAATTTACCATGACAGTAAGGAAACCTGGGAGAGAACAAAGAAGTCCAGGAGAATATATTGCAAAAACCTCTAGACTGTTCTAACTAATATAGCCAACAAAGTAAAACAAATCAACAGAAACCAGAGTTCTCTACATAGTGATGATGTAAGAACTTATTTCTAGGTCTTTTATTTTATTCAAATTTATAGAAAATTATAAAAAAGAGGTAACCATTACTGGCACAGGACTAGAAAGCAGAATAGAATCAACCAGCTTTGAGGAAGTTGGTTTCTAGTATGTAAACTAGTAAACCTTCCAGCTATTTTAGATGAACAGATCTTCCATGAGTTCCTCTCACAAAATTCATAACAGTCTTATTGCTGAATCTCACTGAGACACTAACAAGTCTACATTGACCTTTACATTTGATTTAAAGGGCTGGGCAAGGTGGCTCATGCCTGTAACCCCAGCATTCTGGGAGCCTGAGGAGGGTGGATTGCCTGACCTCATGGGTTCAAGACCAGCTTGAGCCACAGCAAGACCCCATCTCAAAGAATATCCGGGCGTTGTGGTGGGGGCCTGTAGTCCCAGCTACTTGGGAGGCTGAAGCAGGAGAATCGCTTGAGCCGAAGAGTTTGAGGTTGCTGTGAACTATGACCCTAGGGCACTGTACTGAGGGTGACAAAGTGAGACTCTGTCTCAAAAAACATTTTTTTTATTTAAAAATTCTTATCTGGCTAGTTTTAATTTTGATTTTGCACTTTGCCACTATAACTTCTATTTTCATGTACATTTAACATTGTACCTTAGAGATTATAATAATGACAAACATGGCCTTTCTCGCCATACATTTATAGTCTAAAACATAAAATTAGCAGTAGAAAAGAAATATCACTCAAATAAATGTGGTTAACTTATCTCTGCCAACCAATCGTTGTCTTTCTTTCCTTATCTTTTATTGGAGAAATAAAAAAGGCTCATTGGAAACTTTTTTTAGGAGGTTATCATGGTGACTTACACCTATAATCCTAGCACTCTGGGAGACTGAGGCAGGAAGATTGCTAGAGCTCAGGAGGTTAAGACCAGCCTGAGCAAGAGCAAGACCTTGTCTTTACCAAAAAAATAGAAAAATTAGGTGGGCATTGTGGCAGGTGCTTGTAGTCCAAGCTACTTAGGAGGCTGAGGCAGGAGGATCTCTTGAACCCAGGAGTTTGCAGTAAGCTATAATGACACCTCAGTACTCTAGCCTGGCAACAGAGTGGGTCTGCCTTGGAAAAAAGAATGAAAACTTTTATAAGTATAATGTATCCAAACCAATTAAAGTTTTACATGAAAAATTCTGATCAAGCATATTCCACAAGGGAACTTATATTTAAAAGCTCTCTCAAAGTTTTAAAAACGCAACCATCACCCAGTCTATCGCTCTGTGCCCCTTTAAGTTAAGTGCTATGGAGTAAATTCACTCAGCTAAAGAGGAGTCTGCCCAACCAGCTTTGATACATGGGTGCTTGAACCTGCACTTTGGGAAAAGCTACTAAGAATTTAACCAAACAAGAAAGATCTTCATGGGCAGGTTTCAGATTGAATGGTAGGGTAAGAGATGAGAAACTAGTTTCTCTGTTAGAAAAGTTTAAGAAACATATCATTTCCTAAATTTAGTCTAGTTTGTTCAGTTTAATGTCAAGATGGTTTGAAAGCAAAAAAGTTAAACTGGGCAAATTTAAACAGTCAATGAAGACTTTACTGTAGACTACAATAGCTCCCCCTTATTTGTGAGTTGCCTGCAATCAACTGTGTAAATAGGATAAGAAAAATTCTAGAAATAATCCCTGAGTTTTAAACTGGACACTGTCCTGAGTAGCATGATGAAACCCCACAGTGTCCCACTCTGCGATGTCAATCATCCCTCCATCCAGAGCATCGCACTGGAGATGATCTCCACACACTAGGCACTGGTGGCGGACACGCTCGGTTGTCAGAATGACTGTTGTGGGCTCACAGTGCTTATGTCCAAGTCACTGTTACTTTACCTCCTGATTTTATGATGGACCCACGACACAAGAGTAGTAAAAGTGGCAATTCAGATGTGCCAAAGAGACGCCATGAAGTGCTTTCTTTAAGTGAGAAAATGAAAGTTCTTCACTTAATACGGAAAGAAAAAGTCACATGCTGAGGATGCCAGAACTTCTGTTATGAACATATCTTCTATTTGTGAAATTGAGAAGAAGGAAAAACTCCGTGCTATTTTTGCTGTGGCATCTCAGGCTGCACACATTATGCCACATTAAAATGGAAAAAGTCTTCAGTTTGTGGATGGAAGACACGAACAGAAACGCCTTTGCCTTATGGCAATCAGGTTTGGTACTATCAATAGTTTCAGGCATCCACTGTGGTCCTGGAACCTGCCTTCCACAGATGAAGGGAACTTGAAACAAAGACCAGCTGCATCACTAACAGGCCTTATCCAAGGGAGAGTAAACGTTCCAGTATTTCTATAAGAAGAGATAGGCTGTTACCCTAACAAGGCTGGGAAATAGGACACCCTCTTCCCTGATGACTCCATCTTAAAGGTATGGTTCCAAGGATCTTGAGAAAGACAACCCTAGGTTGTAAAACTGGAAGAAAGATTAAAAAAATTAAATCTCAAGAAAATGCCATGAAGGCTATGTTAACCAGTTCAATGAAAATATTTCAAATTGTATATAAAACCAGCACATCGTACCCTATGATTGCATTATTGTACACAGCTATTATTTAATAAAAAAAAGAAAGAAAATATCTCCAAACATTGCCAAATGTTCCTTGGGAGGCAAAAATCACTCCCTGATAAGAACCACTACCCTATTATAAAGTCTGTAATTATGTCTTAGGAAAAAAATGCAAAAATTAAAAAATTTTTAAAATTATTAATTAAAAAATTAACATTTCTTTCACCCTACTTCTCCCATGAATGGTATAATAAAGAATGCATCTGGCTGAAAAAAGAAAATGACATCTCAGTAAGGCATAACAAGAATTCACTAATACAAGTTTTCTATAGTAAATACTCTAAGAAAAGGGAGGACAGAGGCCTAGAGGCAGAGAGTAGCCTGTTCAAAATCCTGTCTTGATGTTGTAATTGCAAGAATCTCTCTGTGATGGAATCCCGTAGGGAGACCGGCTTAAATTCTGACGGTAGAAACTTTGTTAACGCATAAATTTGGTGTTATAGTTGAGAAGAATGATTTTCAATTGGTGTGCCAAGGCAACTGGTGTACTGTGAGAGGATCTTAGGCATGCCACCAAAATTTTTAAAGACCATTAATTAAATTATTTTTGAAAGAAATTCAAAGCTCAGTTAGTATGTTCTTTTTATTACTTTTAAAAGTCAACATAATTTAAATGTACTGGGCGGTGCCTGTGGCTCAGCGAGTAGGGCGCCAGCCCCATATACCGAGGGTGGTGGGTTCAAACCCGGCCTTGGCCAAACTACATCAAAAATTAGCCGGGTGCTGTGGCGGGCACCTGTAGTCCCAGCTACTTGGGAGGCTGAGGCAAGAGAATCACCTAAGCCCAAGAACTGGAGGTTGCTGTGAGCTGTGACTCCACAGCACTCTACTGAGGGCGATAGAATGAGACTCTGTCTCCACAAAAAAAAAAAAAAAAAAAAAAAATGTGCTGTGGAAGTTTAACTATAGGCTCAAGTGTGCTATCAAATAAAAAAGTTTGAAAAAGACTGGTTTAGAGCTTAATTTTGCCACCCTTAAAGAATTTTAAACTGCCAGAATCAAACATTCTGACCTTGGAAGACCATTTTTTCCTCCTTACAACCATTTCATCTTAGGGAAAATTTATGCAACGAAGAAGATTCAATATGATTTTCACTTTGGTGAAAGAAATTCTAAAAACCGATATCCTCCGTAAAAAGCTTATGAGAAAATTGGAATTTAAATAATATATTACTTTGTCATACTATTCTATTTCATCAAATTTCAAAGAGGACTTTTTGTTTTATCCAAAAATTTAACTTGGAATTTGGTGAATAAGGAAACTATGACACATATTTTATACAATTTAGGTATCAAAATTGATCTGTACAAGACCCTTGGTAAATACTTTCACAAACGTGAGATATACTCACGGATTCTTATTCCTAGTTGTGCGATACGATCAAAATTTAGAGATTTTAAAAATCGCCAATGTTAACCTGTCCCCACAGGCCTTAGTACTTAAACGTGAGGTCTGTTGTTTTAGAAAATGCTCTCAAAGTATTTTCTGACTAACCTCTCCTGGGAGCTTTTCAGAAGTGCAGAATCTTGGGCTTTGCCACACTTTGACAAAGGTTCGGCCCAGGAAAGTCTGAGATGCTCAGCCCTGCAGGACACTTCCCACCTAGCTAGAGTGAGCTCCGCCCACCCAGTTAGGGGGAACCCGCCTCCAGCACTGTCCCAGTAGCACCTCTACAGATAAGGTCCCTAAGACGTGAACTTTCCCTGCTAAGTTGGGTATGTGTTTGGTGAAAAATTTTAGCACAGGATTTTGGATCTAGGAAAAAAACAAAACAAAAGAAAGTACGAGAAAAGCTGGCAGGAATTATTATTAATTCATATTAATATCTGGCACTTAAAAATTCAGGAGTCACACTACTTGGATGAAGGGCACACTTAGAACCTTGACTCCATCTGTACAAAAGCAAAGTATGTGAACAAAACATGCGCACTCCTAATATTCTAAAATAGATTTTAAAAAATAAATTAAAAAAACAAAAAAAAAATCCAAGAGTCTTCAGTAAGGATATATTTGGAGCAAGGGAACTAAAGGGACTGACCCATTCAAGCAGAAATTAGATTTTCTGGTGACTCACTGACCAAATTACCTTTGGCCTGGGGCAAGTTACCTCTTTCAACTTCTCCACCTATTCAGATGACAAAAACTTCTCTTCACAGGTATGTAACGACAAAATAGGAAACCCTAAAGTGACTTTTGCTTCTGTGGGGAGAAAGCTGTTATTAAATTAGTAGTAAGTAGAAATAACATTTATTAATTCAATGTATTTTCCTTGGGTAGACGACAGCACCCCGTGTTTGGGCCTCCTTGCTGCTTGCGTGCATGTGTTTGACTGTGGTTGTGCATAAACATTTCTGACACTTAATAGCTTTCGAATGTAAAGTAAAAGGGAAGATAAAAATTTTACTCAGTAATGATTATTTTGAAATTTTTTTTGTTTTTACCTTTCTTAGCTCTATTTTTGAGCATCCCAACTGGAAATCTTACGTCATTCTCTTAACTATATTTATAGCAAGTCCATAGAAGCAGTTTTCAAAGGAAAAACCAAAAAATTTAAAAATTCAGAGAACTAAGATTTCTTTCTGGCTTTCATTCAGAGATGTGGGGAGCTGTAAAAAGTGAAGCCCCAATCTTAACAGTAAAAATAAACCAAACAAGCAGAGAATTTCTTCTCTTTTTTTGATCTAGTGGAGAGCTGAGGTTGCATAGCAACCAACTGGCCCCAAATCCAGGAAGAAACAGGCAGGGAGAGATGAGTCTGGAGCCCCCGCTTTCCTGGGCAGGAGACACGGGGCTCAGCACAGGCGCTGTTTGTCTGAGGTGACCAGTTTGCTGGAGGGGGGTCCTGGTGACAGGGGCTGAAGTCCTGACCGGCCCGGATGAAGGCTTTCATGCCCTCATTAAGTCATTTTCTCTACAAACTCCACCTGGAGGTCACAAACTCATTGAGGGAATTTTGAAACAGTCTCCTCCGGCCCTGAACATGGGGACAGAGATGAGAGCTCCCAGTGGGGGTGAGGAGGGGAATATTGCTGAGATATTCACCCCTGAATATATGAACAAAGCCTCCAACTGTAGAGAGGACAGCAAACACTGTTGCCACTAGTGCACGGGTGGAAAGCCATTGCAGGGAAGGGGAAAGGACAGGAGAGAGAACAATTCTGTCCCTGGGGAAGGTCAGCAGAGACAATGTCTGCTGAGACGGAGGCTGCCTGAGAACCAGAGGGCACCTACCACCTGCACCACTTGCCAGGCATAGAGTTAAAAGGACCCTGCTAGGGACGGAGTGTCTCTGAGACGCAGTGCAAAGAAAACTCCTACAGCTGGCAGGGGAACAGATACTGAGGAAAAGGAACAAACAGCGAATCACCAGGAACCTAGCTCCTCCTCTGAACATAGCATTGTTTAGAGATTTGCAGCCTGTGGTACACGGAAGGCGGTCGTAAACCAGCAGCAGCAACAACACAAACCTCACAATCGCACAGCACCAGGGGCAACAGCACACACCTCACAATCATACGGAACCAGGCGCAGCAACACACACCTCACAGTCATACACCACCAGGACTCACAGTCATACAGCACCAGGGGCAACAATGTAAACCTCACAGTCGCACAGCACCAGGGGCAACAGCACAAACCTCACAGTCATACAGCACCAGGGGCAACAGCACAAACCTCACAGTCGCACAGCGCCAGGGCAACAGCACACACCTCACAATCATCCGGAACCAGGCGCAGCAACACACACCTCACAGTCCTACACCACCAAGACTCACAGTCATACAGCACCAGGGGCAACAAAATAAACCTCACAATCCTACAGCACCAGGGGCAACAATATAAACCTCACAGTCGCACAGCGCCAGGGGCAACAGCACAAACCTCACAGTCGCACAGCAGCAGCAACAAAAACACAAACCACACAGCCAGCCTGAGTCTTACTTAGGGCTACTCTCACATGCCTTTCACTAAAGGCCCTACTGAAAGAAAGGCACGATCATGTCCGAGTACGGAAGTTCTTACCTCGGTCTTTACTAGTCCACATAAGAAGTCCAGCTTTTAACAACTGCACGTTGTGACGCGTATGAGATGAGTGAAGTCACACTCCCCAGGGACAGAGCTATCCTGACACAGGTTTTGCAACTATGCGACAGGCAAATCGAAATAACTGCTGTTAATAGGTTAAAGGTGTTAATGGGAAAAGCTGACGGCGGCCTTCAAGGTCAAATGTGTGCCAACCTCACTAGAGAAATGGAAACTGTCAGAAGTCTAGTGGGAGCACCGGGAGTGAACGGCACGGGGGCCGAGGGAAGGACGCCTCCAGACGGCTCGGGCAGACTGCGCAGTGGAAGAAGAATTGCTCAAGATCCAGAGAGGTCAAGGGAAATAGTCCAAACTGAAACACGGAAATGAAGAAATCCGGGACTGTGCCGGTTACAAACTTTTGTTTTGTCTTTGTAAGAAAGGCAGGAGTGGGTTGACATTGGCTTTGGAAGCTAGTCCCTTAGAGAGGATCCCTGACTGATAGTTGACTTTTAAGGGCATCTTTACCAAAGTGAGTCCTTGCTGTGTGTTTAAGAAGATTTGAAACCAGTTTTAATTTTTACTGATTACCAGGACTATACAACAGGATGAGGAACTTTTATCAATTTTCAATTTTGTGTATAATTCTAATTGCCAACTTGGCCCAAGATTTATTAAAAACTATACACACTTGAAACTGTTAAATAATTTTTTTTCAAGTTTCCATGGCAACATTTCATGTTCAGCTAGATGTATAATTGCCCAAAATTTTAATATTTTTCAGACACTAGGAGAAAACAAAAAGGACTTCCATTATAATGCCAGATTTTAATGTTACAATCCTCTGAAATTACTCCGCCTCAGTCCTGAACAATTAAAGCCTCCAATGTTTTAATCAAATACACTATAGAATTCTCCTCCTCACCACTGTATATCACGAGCTCAGGCAAAAACATTAATTTCTATTTCATTATGAATTTACAGAGTCATTAATTAAATTAAATATCAGGAGAAGCCGCAAATGACATTTGATGCATTACTGTGATGTGTGTGGGTTTTAATTTGGAAAATGTTGTAGAATTGGTGGGAGAATAAAATCATCCATTGCAGAGAAAAACTCATTTCAAGATAGTGTCTGTTTATGTGATTACGATTACTTTTTTCAGAAACTGTGTAATCGACAATAATTTGCTTGCTAATCTAATTAAGCTATGAACAAATGGTGCAAGAAATCGTGAAGAATTCTGGGTAGAGCCTTGGGCCCTTCTTGATGGATATTACTGATGGTAGTAAAGCACGTTGTTCTGAGTCATTATTTTATGCATGGGATCGTGAAGACAGAATTGAAAATCAGTTTTGCAGCAGTTACATGTTTAAACTCTCAGCCAGCCGACTAGTAATTTAAAATAAGAAAGTATTTAACATTAGGTCACAAGAGAAAGAGGAAAAACAGGAGGAGGTGGGCAGTGAATCTACACTGTGTTTTCACTGAACAGGTGCAGGGTCTGACAATTAAGTTTGCAAACTCATCCTAGAAAAAGTGCTTCATACCTCATTGCTAAGTATCATTATGGTCACCTGTGAGGCACTCCTCTTGGGAAGTTGTGCACTGAAACCAGTGTTTAGTCCACTGTTCAAAGCAATTTTGGAACTTGTTTTCTGGAATGCCCTTTAGAGTTATTGTCACAGGGAAGTTTAACAATTAAGCTCATGAAGTTGCCACTGTGCACTAATGATACAGCACTGCACAAACAACTCGGTAAGGTTTCTTAACCTTGGTATATCAGTGGCTCAGAGCTGTGTTCCTGCTGACGTGTGGCAGTGTCTTGATGAGTGGAGTTCATTATTGTTGTTGTGATTCTTGTGTGCTGTACGAAGACAGCTCTGAGCCATTCCAAACAAAGAGTTCTAAAATTGCTTTGAATGGTTGCCTTAGAAGCAAGTTGCCAAGTTTCTTGGCATCAAGACTCACTTTTCTTCTACATATTTAAAATAATCACGTTTTATAATAAAAGCAAATATCAGTACATGTCTGATAAACAGAAGTGTATTTGGAGGGACTTCAGGTCAGGCTATTTTAAATCAAAGCTGCTTCAGACAATCATAGATTCTTGATCAATGTATCTGTGATATTTACTCAAATATCTATAGATAAGCTTCTGCCTTCTGCTTCTTTACAGACCTGCTCCGCCTGGGCATTGCTTCAGTCTTTATTCATAATCTATTTACTTAATCAATGATTCAGGAAATAAATATTGTGATAACCTTTTATGTATTCCGCAGTTCTAAGTACATCAGGTTTTCATCATATACCCGACAAACTCTTTCATTTTCCTCCCTCCATGAGGACTAGAAGAATTTCCTCTGTTACTTTTTCTAAGACAGCTTTATCCTTCTCATGGCAGCTCACGTATGCTTCCATTAACAGTTTTCCCCATTTAATAATTTGCTTGCATTTAGATGTAAACTCCGTCAGAATAAATATCACATCTATTATTTATTCTAGCTTGTGCCCACCACGAACCTTGGGTTTAATATTCAATAAACGTTTATAGAATAATATCCAGTGGCAAGGTCAACCTCTTATTTCTTCTTGTTTTCCTGAGTTCATGTACATGACATTCTTAATAAATGTTGAGTGGATAAATAATTAATTAATGCATCTTAACTTCTTATTTATTTATTTTTCTAACTTCTTACTTTTTAACTAAGAAACTCTGGATTTGTTTAACCTTTATTAAGACAACTTGTTGATTTTCTCTGGCTTTGCTCCATAGCCTCATACTTGTTTCTGAGATGTGTGTGCACCAGATTTAAATGCATAGTCTCCTTGAACTTGGTGTCTTCAACCATTACCCTCCCTTTTAACAACCTGCAGTTTCTCTCCTAACTATTTAAATTTCTATATCTAACATTTTCTCTTTTGCCTTATCTTACTGCTGGCCAAGTCCTAGTATAAAGCCTCCATTCATCCTGTGTTGAAACCCGGATGTTCAGAAAGGTTGTCTTGTCCTGAATCTTGGGACTAGAGCCCAACTTTAAATGAGGCGACATGATAAAATCTTCTGATTTGAGATTCTGAGTTTGTTAGTTCTACATTATTATACTCAGTATCTTCCTTATAAACCCTTTACATCATTTGTTTCATTTGGAATATCTATCTTTTTATGAAAATTAAAAAGTCTGTGGAGGCGGGGATAGCGCCTGTGGCTCAATGAGTAGATCGCTGGCCCTATACACTGGACGTGGTAGGTTCAAACCCGGCCCCGGCCAAAAAACAAAACAAAACAAAACCAAAAAAACTGCAAAAACAAAAGGTGTGTGGAGGTCAATTTCTTCACTGCTATCTTGGCATCTAGCTCAGTGAATTCCTTATAATAGTTGTATAATATATAGCTAAAATAAAAACCAAGTAATAAAATATACTCATAAAATCAAGTAATAAAATAATTTGGGGAAAATTTGTAATATGATTAAGTATTTATTATATAACAACTACTCTCAAACACATGAATTATTTACAAATCTATGGCCTGAGTAGCATTTATTGTATTACGTCTACCTTGGGATATGTGTATGAAATTAGGCCCATGTGAGCCTTACAAAACATCTGGTCTTTTAAATTGAGTATACTATTAATTTTAGATTTTATATCATAAATTTTTAATAAAGTTTTAACCAGGATGAAATTAAATGGAGATTCTCAGCTATTATTGCTATATCACTGATATGAAAGGATAGATAAAGTAGCTAAATCATAATATTATTTTACATTTGTAAAGGTCTTTATAATTTAATAATTATCATTGACTACATTTCCCATTTAATTCCCACAATAGTACTGGGATGTAAGTATATTATCTCTATTTTTAGGTACGAAGTTTGGAGATAATAAAATGATTTTGTCCCAAAACCCAAACCCAAACCCAGTTGGTAATAATTTTTAAATTTTTTTCAGAAGAAATACATTATCCCCTATTGTGATGCATTGAAATATTTGCTTGGCTAACCTTGGATTGCTTTCTAAATTTAGGATTCTTTATTTTTTATTGGTAGGTGAAAGCCTAATATCAATATATATTTAATTTAAAACCATTTGGTTGTTATTCTATTTCAATAACTTAAAAATTAGTTTCTATAGTACATTTATGAATTATTATAAACTCAAAATTAGTGCTATATTAAGACAGCAACCTGTCAAAACCAAATCAAGTATTAGGGCTGGAAAGAATGGCGAATGTGTGTACATCTATATCCAGCATGGTCAAATGATGTGTCTATGGCATTCCATTCCTCAAGAGTCAATATTTGGAAATGAAATTTACTTAACATCTGACACCTTTCTCTACACCATGTTAGAAGTCATGGACATATAAGTACATGGTAAGCACTTATCACTCCAGGTGCTAGGCACCTGCCTCTGTGGGTGGAACTGTTCCCGTCATGCAGGGTTGCCAACCATCTCTGCCAGCAGATGTCAGCACCACACGCATTTACTGACATTTTTATTAGCCTAAGAGACCTTTTCTGAGGAAAGGTACAGAAAGAAATGATGGTAAAGCTCATGAAGTAAATCCATTTCATCCATAAAGTATACATTTAGCCATCATGTGAGTTTTCTATTAATGACGGTAATTTGTGTTCAAAATATTAATGTGCTTTTATGACTTGCCTATTATGTGCATGTCTGGATTTGTACATGTAGTTCTTAGAGTGTAACGGCATATTAATGAGGAGGAAAGTGGAAGCAAAGAAAGGAAGTGGTAGGTATCAGATGACTCATCACCTTGCAGGACTATTGGTATATGAGATCCTCAGTTAAAAAGTGAACTATCAGAAGGGTATTAGTCCGAATCTGACAATGTCACGATGCTATTTGACCTTAACATGCTATTTAACCCTTGAGTGTTTTCCTTTCACATCAAAGGAAAACTATAAAACATAATTTTACCAATTCATATATGTTAGAGTTTTGTGTAAGTAAGAAAATATACATAAAATACAGTGATTTTTGCTGTCATTAGCAATCTCAGGATTTCACATGAAAGTTACAAATATGGAGACTTTCTAAGAAAATAAACTCAATAATATTTTTCCAATATACACTGAACACATATAATTGTACACCTGAAAATTTAGAGAAAATCTAGTAAATTTAGAGATTTTTCTAGTCTCTGTTCATTTTATAGAATAGGAAATAATGACACTTCCTCCAAATTAAAGAGTTTAGATGAATTTTCCAGTGTATCAAATCACAGTAGCACTAAAAAGTAAAGATGAGAATTTATTTCTCCTAAGTCCTTATTCTGAGTCCATCCTGATATACTGAAAAGACTCATTTCCAACATCTATGTGTTAAATGAATTGCTCTCTGCCACACCGAGAATAATTGTACAAACACTTCTTTTATAGCCGTCTACTTTTAAAATCAAGAGGAAGAATCATATCTTATTAGAAGCTATTTAACAGCACATTACATCATCTATTGTATTAATATACATAGACTGCTTATAACTCACAAATAAGCAAAGTTGCATAGATTGCATAGAACTAAATGAGGATGACTATTCTCTTAGGCAATCTGACATATTTTAAATATTGTACTAGATGTGAAAGAAGACACAAAGTCCTTAAATCCTTAAAGGAAGCCACGATTCAGTTGGTGAGATAGGGTAGATTTATAAAAATTCATCAATTAGCTGTACAGATCTGATACAACCCCATGAATATAATTTGTGTTGGGAGTTCGTAAAGTGATGAGTAAACCTTGGCAGATGTAGCACAGGAAGATAGGGGAGATTTTGTTACAATGTTAAGAAGTGTTTTCACACCTAAGGAAAAAATCAAAAGAACAAATATATAACCTACAGAATAAGAGAAAATATTTGCCTGCTATGTGTCCAAAGGGCTGATAACCAGGATCTATAAAAAAACTCCAGCGAATCAGCAAGAAAAAAAAATCAAACAACCCCATTATAAGGTGGGCAAAAGACATGAACAGAAGTTTTTCAAAAGAAGATAGACCAGGCCAATAAACATGAAAAAAATCCTCCCTCGGGATCAAGGAAATGCAAAGCAAAACCACAATGAGATATCACCTAACTCCAGTGAGGATGGCTTTTATCAAAAAGTCCCCAAACAACAGACACTGGTGTGGTTGTGGAGAGAAAGGAAAACTTACAAACTGCTGGTGAGACTGAAAGTTAGTACAACCTTTATGGAAACCAGTATGGAGATACTTGAAAGAACTAAAAGTAGGGGTATCATTTGATCCAGCAATCCCAGTCACTATTGGGTATTTACACAAAGGAAAAAAAAATCACTTTGTCAAAAAGGAACTGCACCCAAATGTTTATTGCAGCACAAATCACAGTTGCAAAGAATCAATCCATTGCCCATCAACTCATGAGTGAATTAATAAAAGGTGGTGTATATATAGCAGGAAGTACTACTCAGCCATAAAAAATAATGGTGAACTAATACATTTTGTAATGACCTGGATGGACCTGGAGAACATTTTTCTTAGTGAAGTATTGCAAATATAAAAAACAAACAAACAAACAAAAAACCCCACCCATGTACTCACTGTTAAATTGGATTGGAACTAATCAGTCAACATCCATGTTCACATGCAGTACAACTTAATGGAATCACGCAGGTGGAGGGGAGAGGAGGAAATGGGTGAAAGGGACAATGCACACTGTTTATTGATGAGAACACTTACGACTTTGACTCAAACTATACAAAAGCAATTCGTGTAACCAAAACATTTGTACCCCTGTAATATGAATTTTTGGAAAAAGTGATAAGCATTTAAGGAGGTGAGAAGTAAAGAGAAAAAAGTGAATTATAAGTCAATTATGACAACCAGTTTGAATTCTTCAGTTTGTGAAGTGCCTATAAGGTAAATAAAAAAAAATACGTATATATTCAAATTATTTTGTACTGTGTTTCTGAATTCATTCAAAGCCTAGTGGTCATTAATTTTTCATGAGAAGTTCGAAGCTTGTCTACTTATAATTATTTTAAATAGTTTGGGTAAATAAAGGACATATTAAAACACTATTTGAGGCCTTGAAGCAAAGGCAATATTAAACTCTTTGAAGCATAAAAAATTTTATAACCTGCAAACTTCCTGCAGGCTGAAAGACAATTTAGTTGACTAAAATTAAATTTAAAATTTCAAAGATCCACATATACATTTGCGAAAACCCACATACAAGTGCAAATGAGGAATTGATCGGTAGCAAAAGCAAAAAAGCTCTATGCCATAATTACAGGTTGTGGCTGCCAACAGACTAATTTGGTATAAATATCATATTTGGAAAATAAGAATCACTTATATATTGTAAGTTAAACCTTATATCATTTGATACGTACTTTTAAGGAAATTGTAAAATTTTATATTTTAGGTGGGTAATATTTGCTTTATTGAATTTTAAGAATTAACTGGAATTTTCATCTGATTTGACTGTATCAGCATTGCTGTGTAGTATTGATACAGGAAACTGTTTTGAAGATTTGAGAAATGACTTGATATTAAGTTTCAATTAAATTTCTGAGAAATATCATGGAATGTAGATAAGACATTCTAAGAAGTCCTATGAAAATATCTCTTTTCCTAAAAATTATAATAGATTGAGAAATAAATTAAATTGGATCCCTTAAACTTGGAGATCTACCCAGGCTTTTCAAAGGGAATTATGGAGACTAAACGGATGAGTGAGTGGGTGTCTTTCTACGTGTGGGTGCAATTGATTTAGAAAGCACTTTACATAAGTGATTTTTTAAAAAGGTAGCCCTTCCAATTATTGTTACTACGAGCTAGAAGTACATGAAAGGAAGAACATCTTCAGGAGCCAAGAAGGTGAGTAAAGATCTGAAGGCAAATTAACTATTATTTTAAAAAAATGAGTTAGCTCAAATTTCATACAGAAACTTCACCGCACTTCAATTGTTCTGCTGATTTACACATAAGCCTTTCACAAACTAAAGAAAAGTAATAGAATAGAATATCTATTTTCATGGCAATACAAATCCTTTGTACGGAACAGGCACGTGTGATCCATGCACTCTTCCCAACAGTTCGAGAGCCTGGCAAGCATTTCTAGCATATACAGATGCAGGAAATTACATATGGTTTTGTCACTCAGAAAAAAAATTATGATGATGTGCTTCCAAGAAATAGACTATATTCCAAAGAATAGAGAAATAAATGGTCATCAGGTGACCCACATGAAAGTTGGAGCAAAAAGAGTTAAGGAATGAGAAAAATATACTTTTATAATCTGTGAGATTATCAGATAAATTAATAAGACTAAATGGCAGGAGAAATAAAAGAAATAACATTAATTTAGTAGAAAACCTATTCCATGAGGGGAACAGTGGTACAGTTTCTTTAACCAATCAGTGTGTCATTATTCAAGCTCCCACTGTGACTTTGTATCCTAAGTTTAATTGATCCATTTACTATTCAACTCTACTGCACAGTAGGCATGTAGGCACATTATTTAAACTCCTATAAAATGCATTTGCAGCTTTTATTTGTGGATGAAAATACAGATGTATTTTTAAAACATACCAGTTCATAACACGGAAAAAGTAAGTTGTTTGACCTATGGAAATGAGAAAGGCATTTTTGGACTTAATCATTTTTAGAGAAACAGGATCAGGAAAAAAAAGGACATGAATGGAAGAGGATTATTATATATTTCTCCTGTTTTCCCCCATATTCCTCTATTTTAGTTTGTTTAAAAAAAATCCTTTCCCCATTAGTTCTATACTGCTAACCAGGCTATGTTAAGCCTAAGATTACATGTTCTTTTTATTACAGGGGAAAATTAAATTGTGCGTTTGTGGTATTTGGGAGACATATCTCCCAGGTATTTGTGGGAGATATGTCTCAACAACTTGAGAATGTTTTAGATTCACAAGTGTTTGTCTTATAGCATAGAGTCAAATTTATAAACTGTAAGAAGAATGTCATCCCTAAAGCTTAATTCTAATTTTTGAATTAGAATTTACAAAGTGTAAGTTCTTTTCTCCCAATTAATTGATCCTTCTTTTCACATAGCAATTTCTATTAACACCACGTACCAAACAGACTTAAAAGACATATCTAGAACATTCTATCCAACAGCAGCAGAACACACACTCAAACACACATGGAATGGTCTCCCGGATATGCTTGGCTGTTGCAGCCCATATAGCCTATGGCTAGGAGGAGTGAGAGTTATAAGAAATACCTGTGTAGCTCAATAATGGAACCCCTGAGTGGAAAGGGCGTGGAGAGGGAGTTAGCTCTCCTAACAAGCGTGAGAGCTCGCGAGATGAGAGCAGTCTCTGCACCTGTGGTGTTGAGAGGCATGAGATCAGCCTTACATTAGGCTGGAGGGGAAGGCAGTCAGGAGCATGCGCATTCTATCACGGACTCACTTACTCTGACTCTTGTCTCCTCTCCTGCCTGCGGGAGGCCAGCATGGCGTCTCTCTGCTGAAGATCACCAAGCTCAGCTAAAGACTAAGATCGGTCTTTCTCTGCTTTACTGAAGACTGCTTTACTCTCTCTAAGACTCTTCTTTCTCTCTCTCCAGGTAAGGTAGACAGCCCTCAGGCACCCAAGAGGAACTGAACCTGAGCAAGGTAACTTAGCGACCCGCGTCCGGAACCTAGTTAAGCCGGGCCCGAGACCTGGCCAGTCCTGGGCCCTGGCAAAAAGTGTCAGAAGTGACATGTGACACTCGGCCATAAAACAAGACTTCACAAATGGAGTCAGACTCAAATTGTATCTTTTTTAACCACAATGGTATGAAAGTAGAAATCACAAAAAGGAAATTTAGTTTCCATGACTTTATGTAGGTATGAAGATTTCCGTTAATGTTGGGTTCAACTTTTATTCTTTTTTTTGTTGTTGTTCAACCTATTTATTTCTTTGCATACATCTAGTTTCCAAAATCCTTGATGATTTAAATATGTCAAGCCATTCTTCAGACAATAAACATGACCAGTCCCCTTCAGGTGCTTTAAAAACACATTTTCCATTTTTTTTTTTTTACATATACATGTGTTTATTAGGTTTCCACTTTTTGCCTTCACAGAATTTAAAAGGCTTAAAATTTAATAACAATAACAATGTTTAAGATAAGGACTAGAAACAAAAACCACATAAAGTATGGAGATAAATACATTCAGAAAAGAAAACAGATGATTACTGCATTGAAATATTAAGCAATATTAGTAATAATAATGCCAAGAAAGTAACGTTCACATTGTCAAATAAGAGTATGTCTATTATAGAATGCTTTGACTCTGAGGCTCAGTATAAAGTCATCAGTTAACTTCTTATTTTTTTCCCAAAG